>CAKALU010068190.1:29630-49044 GCA_916700995.1 Hozukius guyotensis
CAAAGTCACCATGACTCATTCTTCCTCCCTCCCTCCCCCCTTCTCTCTCTCTAATTGTTCTTCAAGGAACAACAAAGCAAACCCCTCGCCACCGCTTCTTAACTTCTGAGGATTCAATTATTCAAAGGAGGTAATTGTACTGCACAGTCATCTAAAACTCACTCGCTAACCCAGAGACACTTACTGATGTTCTCTGTGTGTTATTGTTTCTCTTTTCGTACGTCTGTGTTTGTGAGCAACCTTGTGTGTGCATCGAATTTACTGTGTGAGTGTGCACTGGTACACATGCAATTTGTGTGTGAATGTGTGTGTGTGTGTTGCATAATCATCTCCAGCTCCCTCTAACAGCTGCAGAAATTTGGAGAGGTGAAGAAATCCTCGTTATGCAACAGGACTCGATTCGGGTCTCATACATTAAGCTAATTTGCCTGAATTAATCTTTCATGAAAACATTTCACATCAGTCGCTTCACACTGCAGATCGGGGTTCGGTGCACGACAGAGGTCAAGTGAGGGTCATTCGTATCTCTTGGATAATTGATGACAGATATGAAAATAATAAGAAACATTGTCTCTTTTGTGCCTTAAAATTACATTTGTGACACTCATGAACACTTGGTATGACCTTGTTTAACCTTGTTATTTATATATGACAGCAAAATCTGTTCATTTCAGTCCATTTGAAACACTGCAATCAGTGGATTCGCTCACGGAGGTCCTTTGGCGAACTTTGACATACAAATTCACAATAGGCTTGTCGCGGTAGTTGGTGTTACACGGTGGCCGGGCACACACTGATTACATTACGTACCCACCACCCAGACCGTCGTTTTCCTTTTTTTTTTACAGAAATAAAACCTATTTAGTTCATTTTGGCGTATCAGCGGCATGTTATCAATAGATAGTCGGACGACGGACGCTATAAACTGACAGTGAATGCATCTGCTCCGTACGGAGGCTCAGCTCAGAGTAGCAGGTGTCATATTTCACACACACGGGACGAGAGAGAGTTGACAGACCGAGAGATGGCGAAGGATTTGGTTTCGAAGCAAAAAGCAAACACGTTTATTTGGCACTATTTCAGATTTAAACCCAACGCTATAAGGGAAACCATAACGGTAACGAGGCAATCGCCGCGAGGAGGACGGAGCGGTCACAGCCGGTGTGTGCGGAGAGGCCAGACACACAGCAATCCAACGGTAAAGATCAAAGTAAGCGCGCTACACATATTGACCGTCATCTTTTCTTGTAAAATGTCCGGTGTGATCGGTAACACCGGTGTTGTCACAAGTTTATTAACCGGTGGGAAAATTTCCTCACCGTCACATCACTAATTCACAACGTGTACTACTTATAATCTTTCTTTCTGACCTCGAAGGAAACTTCACACCATCCAATCTGATTATGGCTAGCTAGGACTAGTACGAAACAACACCCCCAGTGTGTAAAGGCCTTCAGTAAAGTTGTTGGACATTAAATTGAGATAACCATCGTCATCAACTAATTGATTTTAAAGTATGAAGGACCCTTAAGAGGTTAAATTGTGTACAACTCTCAGTAGAAGTGATGAACCTTGAATCCTAAATCTTAAATCCCTAAGCAATCCCCAAACAAGTTGGATTTTTAGAAACTCTTCTTCCCTTACAGCCTTCTCTCTTTCTACCATTTAATTTTCTAAAAGGTAGTTACAGATATTCCTTTTCTAAATCTCTTTGAAGAGATATCCAGTATTGCAGGCTTCCTATTCGCTCTAGCTGCAGAACTAATGAATTAATAATAACCAATCTGTGTTTGTGTAAGTACATATGTGTGTGTTACTGCAGTGGGTGCATACAGGTACGCTCTCTTTCCTCCTGTAGTTAGAGAACTAGTGAATTATTGAGCTAATCTGAGTGTTGAACATGCCCTTTCATCACAGAGGCCAAGCAGCCCCTTGGGGCTTCACTTTACCCTTACAAATCTCTGAAACTCAACTCACGAGGCTTGCTTCAAGAGGGTCACACCATTTCAAGTCACACATGACCTTCTTTCAGCGTGGATTTACCTTTTCAGAAAGTGGCTATCGTTACATGATTACCGCTTTACTGCCACACAGCATGAGCAAGTGTTAACTCGCACAACCATAAATATGGCATTGCATAGCCCCGGTTTTAAGTACAAAAGCCTTATTAAAACTTTTTTTCAAATTATTATTTCTAGGGCCGTCAATCTATTAAAATAGTTAATCGCGATTAATCACACGATTGTCCAAAATTAATCACGATTAATCACAAATTAATCACACATTTTTTATCTTGTAACAATGTACCTTAAAGGGAGCTTGTCAAGTATTTAATACTTTTATCAACATGGGAGTGGACAAATATGCTTGTTTATTGCAAATGTATGTAAATATTTATTATTGGAAATCAATTAACAACACAAAACAATGACAAATATTGTCCAGAAACCCTCACAGGTACTGCATTTAGCATAAAAAATATGCTCAAATAATAACATGGCAAACTGAAGCCCAACAGGCAACAACTGCTGTCAGTGTGTCAGTGTGCTGACTTGACTATGACTTGCCAAAAACTGCATGTGATTATCATAAAGTGGGCGTGTATGTAAAGGGGAGACTTGTGGGTACCCATAGAACCCATTTTCATTCACATATCTTGAGGTCAGAGGTCAAGGGACCCCTTTGAAAATGGCCATGCCAGTTTTTCCCCGCCAAAATGTAGCCTAAGTTTGGAGCGTTATTTAGCCTCCTTCCCAAGCTAGTATGACATGGATTACCAATATCAACAAATTTGTGTGAACGCGCTATTATCACGTTAACTTTGACAGCCCTTCATCAAATTATTATATTATAATTATTCACTCCTCTCAGTAGAAAGTTAACCCTTTTACACCAACTTCTCTGAGGGAGTTTTAGTCTGTGCTCCTTATACCTTACCATCCACACACTGGAACATAAAAATGTAAACTTAAACATGTTTTGTTTTAATCTTTTGGATCATAGTGTTTTTCCTGTTCAGTGCTCTTTGGAGATGACCCTTATTGGACCCCAGTATATCTTTTTCCAATGTGATTAAAAAATATACATTCACACTCTAAAGCAAACAAATCATAATTGGGTTTTAAGTTGATTTAGTTCCCTTACATCCTGATGCCTCACCAAGAGAATCTGGAAACATGCATCAATATTATATTAGCATTGAATTGAAGTAACTTGTATCTTACGCTTCAATTTCCCTTAAAACACATATGAATGTTTCTCTTGTACAATACCTTTGATCTTATGTATTTTCCAGAAGTAGAAATAATGATACTAGTGATGAAACATTTTCTGGATAGGTAACTGTCATGGTTGTTTATGGGCCAGATGGGAAAAAGACACATTCTTACTATTTATTGTTCTGTGATCTTTTGTACAGGAGTATAAAACACGGTCAATGTCAGACCCGGCACCAGAGATTTAAAGCTTATTACTCCTCATCCATAAACCCATTTAAGTTGTGGCCAGGGGCTAATGTTATACCCATAAAAGAGGTGAGGGAAAAAATTAATTGATACATATTGTCCATTAAATCTAATTTCTCACAAGTTTCTGTCACCGTGGGGGCCATGTCTGTTTCACTGATTTATGAGCTGTCCGAGGGCCATAAAAAAATTACAGGTAGGGAACCAACATTATCAGCAACACGAGATGTGACCAGTGCACTTAAAGGGGACATTATCATGCTCATTTTCAGGTTCATACTTGTATTTTGGGTTTCTACTAGAACATGTTTACATGCTTTCATTTTCAAAAAACACATTATTTTCCTCATACCGTCTGTCTGAATAAACCTGTATTCACCCTCTTTCTGAAACGCTCTGTTTTAGCGCCTGTCTCTTTAAGGGGCCATACACATAACGCGTCTAAAACACGTGGAAAACGGCAGCCGTTGGGATGTCGTTGCGTTCCTGTCGCGCCTGCCGTTACTAAGCAACCGAAACCTGCGTGCTGCAATGACGATAATGAATTTGTGGTAATTTAGCAGTAAAAACCTCACTGACTAAACTAAACAACGTCAAAACAAAGGAGAAGGGTCGGATTCAACTTTTTCTCATGGTCTAGTTTTAAAAAATTCAACAAAAATCACGATAAATCGAAATATCAAATCGCAATTATTGTAGAATTGGAATACTTAAAAATCGTAATACATATCGAATCGGCACACAAGTATTGTGATAGTATCAAATCGGGAGATAGGTGTATCGTCCCAGCCCTAGTTGGTAGGCACTCCAGATACCCTGATGTATGTAAACAAGCACTGAAAACGTGAGTTTTTCAGGATATATCCCCTTTAAAAATGAAATATCCACCAGGTGAGAACAATAAAAAAGTGAGTGTCTATATAACTCTCCTTATACTGAGGTAATCAGGCCTTCTTTAAAGAATAAGTTTTATGGTTATTGTTAGAAAAATTGGAATGACTACTTGATGAATGTCAGCAGGGAGAAACAGCATATTTTAAATCTGGATGTTTGATGTGCTGGTGAGTGTGTGTAAAACCGGCATGCAGCCATTACTTGTAAACGAGTGTTAAAAAGCAGACACACATGGTCAAGGTCAGTGAGAACACACACACACACACACGCACGCACATATAATACGACATTATGGACACAGTCTCACCTTCCAATCATTGCCAGGTTGTGTGAAAGGAGAGCATCAAGCATGGATTTAATTATTTATGTATGCATCCATCCAGACAGGAAGAAAGGGCACGAGGTATGCATATTAGTTTCTCTGTGAAATATTACTGAATAGACCTTTGATGCAGCCAAAAGGAATATAATAAAAGGAAGAGGAGAAGAGATATAGAGGAAGAGAGAAGAGGGTGAAGAGAGAGAACGTGGGAAAAAAAGACAAAGTAAGAGATTTATGATGAAGTGTCTTAATAAGTTTGCTGGAAAAATGTAGGATACGGACCAGTGAGAGAGAGAGAGAGAGAGTAAAGAGAAAGAAAAAGAAAAAGAAAAATCAGAGCTGACTTCAACAGTTGGTTTTGAGGAATTCGAGCAGGAGAGTGAAAGTGATACAGAGAGAAGAGTGTGTGAATGTGTGTATGGATGTTGTACATGCAACAATAGTAACTGTAATAGTAATGTAGTACTGTAATAGTTTGGGACTCTGAAGTGGGCCCTATCTCTTGTGATGTAATTTGATGTAATGATGGATGACAAGTGATACACATCAATGTGTGTATGTGTGGTTGTGTGTCGGGTTATACGCTGCTCTACTTGTTAGCTGGATGCTCCCCCATTTACTGGACAACCATCCAGTAGGTTCATACTACATACACAGACACATGACCACACACATGGATGCCTCATATATGCACAACTTCATCAGCCATCGACCCAGTCATGCTCACACAGTGCAAAGATTGACACACTTATATTGACATGTAGGGGAATTAAACATAATACGATTTAAGAAATGTATATTTAGCAGCAATGTGAGTCGGACTGTGGTACAGTCAAGATCTGTTGTATTTTATGGGAAACAGACTATAAAATCAGAGGGAAAAAGTAACGATTAGGGATGCTAATTTTGAATTTATTTATTTTTTTAACCGATAACCGACCCTTGTTAACCGATTATTAACTGTTAACCGACAAGATTAGTGCGTCACATGCAGCGGTGCTATTTTTAGTGCCTAACCAAGCCGCCCAGCTGCAACGAAAAGCTGATGCACAAACAGGTTAAAGTGGCAGTAGGCAGTATATTTTTGGCATCATTGGGCAAAAATTCCATAATAACCTTTCAGCATATTGTAATTCAAATGTTCTGAGAGAAAACTAGACTTCTGCTCCTCCTCATGGCTCTGTTTTCAGGCATTAAAAACTCTAGCCCGTGACGGGAGACTTTGACCAATCACAGGTCATTTTATTGAGAAAGCGTTCCTATTGGCTGTGCTCCGGTCATGTGACTAAAACTTGGCGTTCCTTCACCAGATTTCACAATGGCGGCAGCGTCACAAACTTTCTCATTTTAGAGCTAAACCGTACACTACAAGATGATTCTGAAAACATTTGAGGGGAGAAATAGCCATTAACTTAACATAACATTGATTCATATTTGATCAGCGCGGCCTAGTTTGACCGTTTGGTCGGAGTTCGCGAGTGATTGACAGCCGGCTCTCATAGACAGCAGCTGGACAGCAGACCTCAGATCAGCTCTTACTGCTTGTTTTCCACCGGTATGTGAAATCTTGCAGATGCCATTAGGAGCACCGGAGGACACAGAGGCACATGATTTTTTTCAGGTTACCTGTTTCATGTACTACTGTCACGATATAGCAACCGTTTTATAAAAATAACTTTTTTGCAAAACAGACAACTGAGTCCCCAGTTCACCCGGGGGTCCGTGTATTGTCCTAGTAAGTCTCCACCGCATCAGTTAGTTAACCGTAAGTTAGTTAGTTTAGCAGCGAGGTTGTCAGCTGTGTGTCTGCCTGGCTACTCTGTCTGCCCGCAGTAACGTTACCGACACGCAGCCTAGCCATGTGTGAGCAGCGCTGCTCTGACCTGTACCAGACATGGACGCTGAAATGAAAAATAACAGGGTTCCGCGACCGCCATGCGCTGCTCAAGCAGGCGGTCTGGACAGGCCGTAATTATGGCAGGCCTGTAATGTGATTGTAGAGGCGATAGGCCTTACTACTCTCTCTAACCACACAGGTGCATACCTTATCATGTTAATTCCCCTTTGTGTGTAAGTGTCTGACTTTCCATGTGTAGAGACCAAACTCTTTTTTTCTCTGGGCATGTACGTACACATTTCTATACAGGTGCATCTGAGCCCATTGTCTGCTTGGTTGAGTTCTTTTTTTGTACTGCCTGTATGTGCATGTGCGGGAATGATCTCATCCGTATTCTCCAGGCAGCGGCGGCGGCGATGGCGGAATCGCTCAGTTCACCGACTTCACGCAGCACCATAAAAACCCCAGCAGCCAGCCAGCGCTGTCCTTCACTCAACGGTTCCCATTACAACACTTGGTTGGCGACGGGCGACTGATCAAGAATATTAACTGCAAACTTATGGTGGAGAGAAAAGCTCATACTGTACGGCGTTTTAGAGTTATACCCATGTAATGTACAGGTAACAAAAAAGAAACGGTTTTCATCTCTTCATGTAGTGCTAAATCATGTGAATAGCTTTTTAAATCTTCCACAGAGCCACCTACCCAGCATTTATCCTGCATGTTTCTCCAGTATTTACCCTTGGAAGTTCATGTTACAGACCTGTAATTCTCTAATATCGAATGCTTTGAGTACTTGTCATAGTGGCAGTTTCTATCAGTAGCTGGTGACATGGACTGATTGAAGTGAGGGTGAATAATGACACCATCACAGACCTCTAACACAAAAGCAGCTATCCAAGGAAAATTTAATCTAAAGTGCAGCTGTGAAACAAAACTTTAGTTTCACGACCTTCAACATGAAAAGGGTCAAAAAGGTCAGACCAGTATTAATGATGTTAATATCAAACTAACAATTTTGCCCACTTGAAACTTGATATATGTCAGGGTCACGCATTCTTACATTCTTACTTCCCTCAGTGGTATCAAATACTTTCAGTTCAGTTTTGTATGCTCAGGTTTTGGCCTCCATCTCCATACAATGGAGGTGAATGGAATTTAATTTTTGGTGCTCAGAGCATTACAAAGACATTACATTACATTATAGAAATAGTTGGCAATTATGCTTATTCGCTTTCTCATTTCTGTACATTCTATAAATACAAAGACGCAGCCGGTTAGCTTAGCACACACTAAGCTGTCTAAAGGTAACAAAATCCACCTAGCAGCGTCTTTAAATCTCACTCGTTTTTGTCTGGAATAAGTAACTTCCTGAAGTCTCCTCATGGTGACTTCAGGAACATAATTAACCTTGAAACCACAACTGATATTTTTTAGGCTTCAGTTTTTGTACTGATGAAACAAATAAGATATAACGTGTTATTTAGTGAGCTGTAGAGGTGCTGGTAGGTGGATTTGTCACCTTTGGACAGAGCCAAGCTAGTGTATTTCCCAAAATGTCTAACTACTCCTTTAAAGCTATCTTTATGATTACCACTTTTTTTTGATCTGCGTAAATTACCCTGCCTTATTAAAGCTGTATCACAACTATGGTAAGAAATCCATGATGCAATTTTTTTATACACCTTAAATGGAAAAGTCTAAATGTCATCAGTTACACTTCCCTGTTTCACACCCTGTGAAATGCATACAAACAAATCTACTAAAAATACAGTACACCAACAACACCCTGTTATCTCCCACTGATATATCATTCTCCCCCTCCACCCATCTCACCTTCACCTATCACCATTCTTCAATATACCTGAACATACATAACCTTTTTTTTCCTAGCTGGGGTGGCCTGAATAATACATAATACATCAATAAAAAAATAGAATTACTGACTCGCAGCCTCCGCCAACCAGTCAAGTTGCAGTTTACATCCATGTCTGTCTAAAATGTCATCACTTCATCATTTTATCCTGTTAGACATTTGTGTGAAATTGTCATAATTAGCATATGGATTTTTGAGCTATGGCTAAAAACGTGCTTTGTGAGGTCACGGTGACCTTTGACCACCAAAATCGAATCAGTTCATCCTCGACTCCAAGTGGACGTTTGTGCCAAAATTGAAGAATTTCCCTCAAAGCGTTCCTGAAATATCATATTCACAAGAATGGGACGGACCGACAAACCGAAAACATAATGCCTCCAGCCACGGCATAATTTAACATGCTGTTTTTGCTATATTTGGGTTCTTCTCGGGAATTTGAAATATATAACTTCAAATATATAACTATCTCTGTGGGTTATACTGTATATTGTCCACCCAATATAGAGGTTTATAATAACTGACCAAAGGATCTGTGTGTGATTAAGGGGGGTGAATTAGATGTAGTAAGAACACAACAGTATCTTATGACTTATATTACAAAAGGTTTGAAACCAACGACTCACAACAGAAAAACAACAGAATGCAAACAGCTACTGTTGTGAGAGATGCTTTGCGCTTCAATGAGCTCCTTTTCCTCTGTCACATCCTTTAGAAGGAACACACACAAACACCTCGGGTCACGTGGCCTGCCCGTGAGGACTGCGTACAAACACACAAAACTTGTACACATACTTTATGGTCATTCACCAACACACACACACACACACACGGACAAACACACACTGAGCCAGTCCTTCCCTCCGTCCCTTTGTCTCGTCGGATCAGGAGCCAGCTCCTCTTCGTGTTTCCTAAAGCGTGAATCTCTTGCTAGTGTGCCCAACCGCCATGTCTAACAGTGATTGATGCTCCACAGACTCTCAGACAGACGCTGTGTGTGTGTGAGCGTGGGTGTGTGTGTGCATGTGCATGCCTGTGTTTGACCTTCAAATCACCTTCCATCCAAACAACAAACTACCACCATCACCACCACCAGCTCCCACCCAGCCTCCCTATTTGTGCTTCCATCTTGGTATGTCCTGACCGATACCAGATTAACATGGTGGACTGGGTCGGCGCTGTAAAGGCCACCTGGGAGGGAGTTGGATTGTAGAGTTGGGGGAGGGATGAGGGGTGATAGCATATCCTGCACAGACTGCTAATTGGCTGCTATATACCCTGCGGAGGGGGAGGAACAAAGGGAGGAAAGGATGGCGGGAGAAGTGGGAGGACATGATGGACGGTGGCGAAGAGAGGAGAGAGAGAGAGAGAGTAAGAGAGAGAGGCCGTGATCCATCCTGGGATAGAGGTGTGACGGGATGATAAAGAGAGAGAGAAGCGCCTGGTGAAGAGAAACAGAGGGAGCAGATGGCTTCGAAAGAGAAACTGATGACATGAGAGTGACAAAGGAGCTCCATCCAGCAGCGGTGTTGTCTCGCAGAGAAACAATCTGCCCCTCTTCTTTTTATTTTTTTTTTAAATGCACGTATTCAGAAATGTCATCAACTCATCACTTTCGAAAAGAAGTTAGAAAATCACTCCGCGCATAATTGTTATTCCAACTGCTCTGACATGCTTCCAATTATATTCTATTTTTCATCTTTTTTAGAAATACTCTCCCCTATTATTCAGCAATCTGCCCATACAGCCTCTACCCCACTTTCTGCTCCCCCCAAGGCAGTGATTTGTGGATTCTGTCATACTCTGGCAGCTGGATCCTCTCGCCTGTCCCCTTTAGAGAGAGAGAGAGAGAGAGAGAGAGAGGAGAAGGAGACAGAGACGGAGAGAGAAAGGGAGGATGAGGGTCTAGCCACCTCCGAATAATTACACGTCCCCTCTCTCCATGCGCTGTCATCCTTTAGGTAGTGTGAAATGTAGGCTACCAGACTAAAAATAATCCAGACTGCTGAGATGGTTTGCTTTCACTTTTATGAATGATTTCGTCCATTCTAAAAAAAAAAAAAGACCAGGTTTTTCACTTCTGAACACCCACACAGGTGCTTTCAATTTCTCTTGCTGATTAGACCTCTGCTCAGGCCGAAGGTCGGCGGGGCTTTGTGCGGTACGGTGTGTTGCCTTGTTGTGTTGGGGTTTGGGATCCAGCAGATGATGGATTGACTTGGCTGCTCATACCAAGCTTGTAGATTTATAGCATTAATGGAAACCTGGACTAACGTGTCGCCCCCCAGATGTCCCGCCATTGTTGGGTTCATTTGAGCGCCATTGAATCAGTGGTCCTGTTTTTTATATGATGATCATCACATCTACCGTCTGAACTAGAGTCAAGTCAATCAAGTCAGTTTTATTTGTATAGCCCCAAAATCACAAATCACAAATTTGCCTCAGGGGGGGGTTTACAATCTGTACATAATGCAGAAAATCGCCGGAAGATCCGGGTACTTTATCCCTCGTAAGTCAAGCTTTTTTTTTGCTTCATGCGCCACTGAGCAACTCTCATAGGAATAAATGGGTTCCCTGCCTCCGACGCCGTATGCAGTTCTCTTTATACATCCATGAGAGTATGCCCCTTTTCACAGCATGCCATTTTGACATGTCATTGCAGGATAAACACAGGTGTAATTAATAACATTAATTATGGCCCTGGTATTGTGCATGCTGGCTCACTGGAATGGCTGTGACACGCTTAAATAGAACGGGAGTATAATTAATTCTAACACCTGCTACCCCTGCTATGACATGTCAAAATGTCTACTGTGAAAAGGAGCCTATACACTGGGCTGATGTGACATTTGAATAAAGTTTAGGCAAGAAACATACACAATCATTGTTGTCGCACAGCCTAAAGGCGCCTTACCTGGGACACTTGAATAGAGCACAGCACATCATTAATGTTATCAGTATTGCAACACCTGCACTTTTTCATACGCTGACGAGTCAAAATGGCTGCAGCCTTTTTGACATATAAACAATGGACTCTGTCATATCAGGAAAAGCACAGGTGACTCTTTTCCATTGGAGAGGCCAGTAAGCCGTGCTAGTGAGCCAGTGTGCACAATGTCAGGTTGCCTGCATGACAATTACACACCTAAATGGATTTCACCCATTTTAATGTTGTTTAATTACACCTGTGGTTATCCTGCTCTGACATGTCAAAATGTCCCTAAAAAGGTAATGGTCATGCTACCAGCTAAAATTGGACTTGTCTGTACTCTTTGTTCAAAACAATTAACCCTCATAATTAATTTTCTCTGGTCTTCATACCATTTACATTACATGAGGAAATAGCATCAATTCAGAGTTCAGTGTGCTTGAAATTTGCATCGTCGATGAAATTGTTTGGTTTCAGTAAACCCGTCCACATACACCTTGTGAAAAGATTTTCTTAAAAGGGATTGTATGTAACTTTTTACACATATAAATAGGGGAGTAAGAAAATATCAAATATCACGATATTATGTTTTGTGATACTGTATCGATTCTCAAAAACACTGTATCGATTTTTAATGAGTAGTTCACATGCAAAGATGAACTCAGTCTATACTTATTTGCAAACATATGTGACCTCTCAAAGTAGTGCTATGATGTACGATGTTACAGGGACTGTGATAAATGCAAATACCGATCCCACTGTTCTGATTGCATAAAAAAGGTAAACTTTCTTTTACTCATTTCATATGGTGGTTTGTTCTTTATACTATGACAGTTTTCCTAAAATCAGATTTAAAAAAAAAAAAATCGCAGTACATCGCTTTGTTTATAGTATCGCAATACATCGTAATATATTGAATCGTAACCCCTGTATCGTGATACGTATCGTATCGCCAGATTCTTGCCAATACATAGCCCTACATATAAACGTGTCTTAATCATTTTGTTATTGCCAATGTGTGAACAGGTTGTAACCTAACCTAAGAAATGAGACCTTCCGTGACTTTCTGGGTTTCCTCTATCAACCTGTAGACTGCTTTTAATGTGAAGAACCCGGGCCTATTTTATTTGAGAAAATCCAACGGATGTGGAGTCATGCACACTCGCTTGTGCCTTATTTTCAGCTCCATTGTGTAACCATACCACGTTCGGTTAGAAATGGAGTCCGCTAACGCCAACAAACGACCAACCCCCACCACAACTCAGACTCCAACACAAACTCCACAGAAGCACAAACAAAGTTTTTCAAAGGGGGAAAACTAGTGTTGGGGGAATTGAGTGGTGAAGCAAGAGAGACTGAGCGGCGGCGAAATGCGCGAGCGGAGGAGCAGAAGAGAGTTAGTTTACCTTTGAGAATATCAAGTGAGTGTTCAGTGGAAGTTACAGTTTGTGCAGAAATAAATGATGCAGCTCCTCAAGACCAACAGAGGTTTCCCGTGTCTTGTTACCCTGCTGCTGAGTGGAGTGACGAGGGTTAACTCCGGAGCGAGTAAAGCTACAGTATCGACTCGGGCCCTGGAGACCAAAAGTACGGTGTTTCCCCTGTGCCTTCTGACCACGATCAGGAAGCTGCAGAAAAAGTTAGCACTAGGATAATGTTATTCATTACACAGCTTTGTTGAATACTACGGTCTGTTATTTCTTTAACAGACCGTTGCTATGTATAACAGACCGTTGCTATGGGCGCAGTTCTGATGTCGGACTCTGGCGGACCGTTTTTGCGTCAAATTATTGATTTCTTAAGTAAGTAGCCGTGTGATAAGTGGGATAATGTACAGCTAGCGGGTGTGTAAAATAAACCCCTTCATGGTCGGGGTTTATTTCACAACAATGACCAACTCATTGTACATTATTTCTTACATAAACACTAATAACACTAATGTTCTTATTGTCTGACACAACATATTCTATAGTTGGCTTTACTACCTTTTACTTAAGCAGCTAATCCTTCATGTCTATCCACTTAAAGCATTAATAGACCTTCACAGCAGATGTTCTCATAGCAGGAAAAGCACAAGGGTGATTAATAATTTGAACTATAGCTTTGTTCCACTCCAGTGCCCCAGTAAGACACCCCATTGATGCAGCACATACACCACATAAGAAAAACGTTCTTTTTTCATCTAAGTTGCTACCAGTAATAATACGTGTATTGTATTAGCTTCAATGTCAAACCGTGTCGACACAATCCAAGCAGAAGATGACACAAATTGAGCTCAGTGACCTGTGCCTGACATCGTTGGCCTTTATGTAACCTTTATCTGCCCAGGGACGCTTGTAACCATCTTTTCCAGCATTTTGCTCATTTTCATTCATAGCGCTTCGTACAGTCACCCCCGAGAGCTGCCCGGCACAGTGTGGCCAGAGAACAGCTCCACTGAAACAAGCAGAGGTTAAGTGACTTGAGATTCTCCACAACAACTATACTTTCACTGCCCTAACTTTCCCCCAATGGGTTCAAATCTTCTCTGAGCTATGACTGTCCTAGAAGTTTTTTTATTTTTTATTTTTGCTTCAAACAATGCCACTTCAAACGCACCGTCCAAAAAATATCAGCCGATAAGGAAGAGTTGTGACTTCATATGCCAAGGTCATGACTTTGACATTTGTAACATGTGATTCAGCCTGTTATTGATGGAGACGGGCTGGGTGAAGTGTACCACCTCGGGGTATGTTATAAAACACACTCACACTGGGCCACACGGCTGCGCTTAGCTCGGGCATTACACGCATGCAAACACTCGGCATCAACACAAGAATTATAATACGTACTTGTGAGGAATTCTGCCTGATTTCAAAACCTCTGAATCAGTACAGTAGGCTAACCGCAGAAATAGAATAGAGATGGACATTGGTTATTTATTGGTTATTTGACTAGTACAAAAGAAAATGGCGATTTGTGGTTAGTTGTTATGGTGACGACACATGTCAGCGGGGCTGTAAAAGTGTGGTCACAGCAAAGAACATATATTGATAAGACGTGAAAGCCAACTGATCGTTTCATTGCAACATCAGAGCCCAGCAGCAAAGCTACGCTTCCGCCATTTTGGACTGAAAGCGACTACCGGACGCCAGTAAAACGTCCGCCTACAAAGTGCTGTACAAAAGTAAAACTAAATTATTTCTATTCTATTGTCACATTTAATGTCTCTACTTGAAATGGACTGTGTTGAACAATACAAATATTATAACTATGCATACTTTTATAACCATTTACTTACTTATTTATTTATTAAACTTTTTGCCCGGCACCTTCCGAGAGGATTATAAAGTGAGACAAATGAAAGTTAGAAAAATCCATCACTTAGAGCAATCTCAATCTTTTTTAGGACCTCCAAAATCAATGAACAACAGACCAAAGACCATGGATGTATAAGAGGTTGTATCCTGTGCTTTTGCCCTGCGTGTTAGTAAATAGCGTTCAGCTACATTAAATTCTGTCTAAAAATCCTAACTCTGATCTCAATCCTAAACCTAAATACAAACTCAAAACTAATGTTAGATTTAACCTGGTGTTAATCTGACTAACCTATATCCTCCATAGCTCATTATTCCAACCCCAAGCCCTAGACCCTAACATTAAAATATCAGCTACTTGATGTGCAAGATATTCACAAGCAATCTGCAACAGCCCATAAGAGACAGACAGTACACATTAAACAGCGCAATTAAAGATAACATAAATAATACCATTGCTGCATGTTAACACGCCTCTATAGCCTTGCAGCAGCATGACTTACATAGCCTACTGACACACACTTAATATAGCACACATACGCACTCGTAGTGAGATACGTCAGCGGTTTTACCATGCTTGACATTTCTCTCATTCTGCAGCCAGCACATGTCGGCTGTCCAGTGACATTTCACACACTGGGTGGAGGGATGGACAGTGACAGAGGACAAAATAAAGATAGAAAGCAGGAAATAAATGAGAGCGGAGGGCAGTGAAGGGAAGCAGAAGAGTGTTTTTGGAGAGGTTTTAAACAGGTTTTTCACTGCCACACATACACACAAACATGCTATTCCTCATTGGTTCCAGTCTTTCCTGCCTCTCCCTCATCCTTCTCACTTTCTCTTTCAAGTTTCACTCCCCGAGTCCCACCATGTTTCTCACCTCATCGTCACCCTATTGCCTCCATCTGTCACGCACACACACACACACACACACACACATGCTGCCACATTGCATATCTCTTTATTTTTGGCATCTTAGCTATCATTTCTTTACTTCGTTTCTCGTGCTCTACTTTTCTTTACCCTCTCGTGTTTTTGTGCTCGCCTTTCTCCCCCCCTCCTACGTCTCTAATCCTCCTTCGCCTCTCCTGTGCGATGGTGAACGATTGAGACGCCACAGCGAATGACAGGCTGTGATTGAAAATCCTGTTTAGCAGAGTTGTGTTTCCTCCTCCTCCGTTTCTCCTCTCCGCGCTCCTTCTCTCCTCCTCCCCCCTTAGGCGTCAGCTCCTGCACGGTGGCCAACACTGGCCTCCCTTTGATCCCCCATAATGCATTGTGATGGCTGTGTCAGCGCTCAGCCCTGATCTCAGAGAGACTATCTCTAAGCAACGAGCTAAGATCAATAGCGCGGTGTCACCGGGGAACTGTTTTCTCTGTTGGTCTCTCTCCTCTCTCTGTCCGTCTGATTATCTCATTCTCTCGCTATTCCTCTCGCCATCTCTTTTCTTTTCCTCCACCTCCGCGTTATCTCTCTGTCACTTCTCGCAACCTTTCCCACCCCGCGCCGTGCCTTCTCTCTCTATCTCGTCATCTGTCTTTTTGTGATTTATTTATTGTCTTTTTTCTTTTTTGCTTCCCACTCTTTCCTGCCACACACACGCACAAGCAGGAACGCCTCGATGCACATTAAATATGGTCGTGTTATGAAAAGTTAACAAATCCTCTGTCACAGTGTTCCAGCAGCAACAGTGCCGTTTTCTTACTGCAGTAGGTAAATTTGCTTCTCAATGCGAGTGTTTACACCCCCCCCCCACCCCGAACATTGCCATCTTTTTATACAAAAAGGAAATGGGATTTGACCACAAGGTGCTCAAAATATGACCACTCTTCAAAAGAAACTGCACATGGTAATTTCTTGGCAGAGTGGAGCACTTCCAAAAAATTGATTTTGTGTCCACAGAAAAAAGGACAGACTGACACGAACCACTTTCTGCAACCAGCTAAAGATAAATTGACACCGAGTTTCCCATTTTCAGCAAACACAGAGAAAGTGCCAGGACAAAAATGGCCCATTGTAGTAAGTGGATATTGTTAAATTATCCAGTATTTGTAGTTGTGCAGTGGGATTTCACAAGATACAACAGAGCAACAGGTGACATGGATTAAAGTGTGTTATCAACCTTTTTAATCACCTTTTGTCTTCGAAACAAGACGGAGGGTGCGTTCCAAATCGCATACTTTTTCTTTTCAGTTTTACTGCAGCTGCCCTTACAAAGTACGTACTGTTGCATTTAGTATGCATACAGTTGGGACATACTATTTTGTCATAACATTGCACTTGGAATTTTTACCCTCTTGCTCATATATCCGCTGTCAGAATAGCCAGAAAAGCATGCTGGCTCACATACTTCAAAATGGGACCTGATGCAGTAGAACATCCTGGTATTTTTGGCATACTACATTTGACATACTATGTATTGGGACATACTAAATATTTTTCTAGCATACTAAATAGTATTGTAGTATGGGTATTGGAAGGCAGAGTATGAGTCTACAGCCATGTTGCTAATGTAAGCATGCTAGCAATGACAATGCTGACATGTTGATGTTTAGCAGGTAAAATGTTTACCAAGTTCACCATCTTAAGTTAAGTGTGTTAGTGTGCTGACATTTGCTGATAAGCACTAAACACCAAGTACAGCTGAGGCTGATGGGACATCATTAGTTAGGTATTTGGTCATAAATCAACAAACCTGATGATGACGCTATACAGGAAAAGTTAAGATATCACCAAAGTGATTACAATTCATCCTGAGTGGGGCATGAATATCTGTATTACATTTGTCCCTGGATAAGCGAAAAGTGTTAACTGCTGGTGGCGCTAGCAAAGATGCTAGGGGTTACCAAAGTCACCAGGTTTCAACCTTCTGGAGACCATGAGGTTGAAACATTTCATGGAAATAAAAATGAATAGTATAAGGTTCAGACATTTCAGTCTGGACAAAAGTGGTGGACCAACCAACTGTTAAACAAACATTACAATCAATTTAGCCATGCTGCTATGCTTAGCATGGCTAAAAACAAACAAAAATCAAGAACCACTATAGGCCAGTTTGTATAAAACTATCAAACTGTGTTATAGACTACCAGGCTGCAGCACAAAGTTAGCACTATGCTTATTTTCATTGACAACAAGACTAAAAAGAGGTTTTTGCTATATTTCAACCTTTTAACCCTGGGCAACCTCCAGGGTCTGAAAAGTGAAGCAAATGCTTAAGTGCCTTAAACTTGCATTCTTTCTAATAGCCAGCAGGGGGCGACTCCTCTGGTTGCAATAAGAAGTCTGATTGTATAGAAGTCTATGAGAAAATGAGCCTACTTCTCACTTGATGTATTACCTCAGTAAACATTGTAAACATGAGTTTATGGTCTCAGTCACTAGTTTCAAGTCTTCTTCAATACAGCATGATGTTCATTTAGTAATTTATGGTCCCATTTAGAGTCAAATAGACCATAAGGCAGAGTATGCTTTAGGGCGTGACTACCTTGTGATTGACAGGTCGCTACCAGTCTTGGTGTTGTCCGTGTTTTCGTCTAACAACTTTAACCCTTTCAGAGCGTGTTTTCAGTTCATGAAAGTTAATTATGACATTTTGGTCACCTAAAAATGTCTTATTCAATGTTCGGTTGTACGTAGCTCCACCCTCTCGTGTCACTTCTGGTTGCAAAAAACCAAGATGGCGACAGCCAAAATGGCGAACTCGAGGCTTTTAAAATGGCAGTCCACAACCAACGGGTGACGTCATGGTGACTACATGACTGATCTAAGCCCAGATACTGTGTATGAATAATGCACACACATTCATCCATCACGTCCACTTTGACACAAAAGGAGAACATGAGAATGGATGTCCATCTATAGACATACTGTATATTAATGTGAATTACCTTGACGAAGAAGGAAAAAAAATATAAAAATTGAATTTCTATTGTATTTTATTGGGAAATGTGGTGTTTGTCATTGATACCTGTGTGATTAATGTCCATCTATTCTATAAGTTTTATGAAATGACATTGCCACAGCAGGTTGAATCATCGCAATCACAGAAATTCTTGTCCCTGGAGCCAAAAAGAAGCCTGATGTTTGATAGCAGTGTGCGGGATAAGAGTGACAGTTCAACAGTACTATGGAAAAAGGCCATTATACTGTGTTTCTGAGCAGACGGCGGAGCAGCAATAGGTGACAAGATGAAGCAATGACATCACCTCTACCAGGTTAGCGTGCATTAAAGGACCTGCTACTTCCACATCTGGCTTCAAGAGTATTTATGAATAATGAGAATGAATCACAACATGGGTAGAAGGGCGACATTACAGCACACGTGTGTGTAATTTCCAGGTGTGAATACAAGGACGCTGTCAAATTGCTGATTATCCAGATGCAGATCACAGTTTAACGTGAGGTATAAATGATGTGGTGATTCGTCCTTGTGTTGCAGAAATCGGTAATTGGCAGGAAGGGATCGCGGCAGTGTGTTTCGACATATGGCGAGAGTGTTGGGACGAGGATGAGCACCGTGAAAGAGTGACAGTCGGTGAGGTTTGAATGGCATCCGGCGTGGGATTAAGTTAATGTGTGTGGATTAATGATTCAATTAAGAGAGATATTTGTTTTTAATGATAACGAAAGTATGAAGTGTGACAGAGAGTGAGAGAGACAGAGAGAGCACTTCTCTCCTTCTGCGGCTGTTAGATAAATGATAACTGTCACTTGCACAGCAGTATACTGGCAGTGGTATATGGCTTCACTTTGTTATATGACAATCTCACCTTGTCTGTCATACACACCCATCCAC
>CAKALU010068191.1:0-12870 GCA_916700995.1 Hozukius guyotensis
GATACTGTATTTTTTACAAACTTGATATTGTTGGATATAAATCTGTAGTGTACATTTGAATTGTCACCATGCCTTATTGTTACCAGCCCTCTGAACCCCCGAGCAGTTTCAGGGCATCGTGTTGCTCCTGTCACAGGAGGTGTTGCTCCGGAGAATTTAATGTTTTTTACAGGATTTTGTTTCATGCAAACTGTTTATTTTTGGCAACATTTTATATGAAACCTGTAGAGTAAAAGTGATTTTGACAAGAAAAAACAAGCCTTTCAAACCCACCGGCAGGTTGTGGGTTTCTGAGGGATCAGTGATAGTCTTTTTAAGCCAAGCATTCTGTTATCATAAATAAGTAGCAATACTCAAACGCTGCTTAATGCTGCTTAGTTTAGTACATACTTGAACTGCTGCCAGCAGGTGTAACCACTAAATTATGTCTTTGTCATCTACTTGGCCCACAGCTTTGGTCTATGGTCTGGTGTGTCTGGCTATGGCCTACCTCGCCTCTGTAATGGGATCTGTGCTGCAGGTAACTAACTGTTGACATGAAGAAAAGTTATTTATTACGTTTGTAAGGAAATGAAGAGTAAAAGATGTATCCATGTGTCTTTACAAGACTTTCATTTAGAAGAATCAAACCATTTTTTTGTTGTTGTTATTATTATACGCTGCCATGCTGTCTGTCGTCTGTTCCTTCAGGCAGCCTTCAGCATCTTTGGGATGGTGGGTGGTCCTCTGCTGGGCGTCTTCTGTCTGGGACTGTTCTTCCCCTGGGCAAACTCCACCGTGAGTCCTTCAATTAGCGACTTTTAGTTTGTACGAGTTTGGTTTGAAGTTGAGGTTTTGAACATCTGAACCTGTACCTCCTCAGGGCGCGTTGGTCGGGCTAGTATCGGGCCTCGCCATGGCCTTCTGGATCGGCATCGGCAACTTCGTGATGCGCATGTCCGGCCCCGTCCCGGTGCCGCCGCTCAACGCCACCGCTCTGCCCCCGTTCGACAACATGACCACCGCCGTCATGACTACGCTGCTCAGCGCCACCACAGCCAAGCCGAGGTAACGCTAGAACCGACCTTCTAGATGTGTGTGTGTGATGATCATCAGACGTGTCTAACGTCGCCTTGTCTTTCTTCTTCTCGTCCTTTCCTTCAGGCCAAGGGGCGTGGAGGCGCTCTACTCGCTGTCCTACATGTGGTACAGCGCTCACAACTCCACCGTGGTGGTGGTGGTGGGACTGATAGTCAGCCTGCTAACAGGTACATACACTTTAAGCCCCTTTCCCACCAGTTAAAAACCCACTAACATCTGGCTTTTGTCTTCAGTGGGAAAGGTTACAATCGGCATTCATTCCCGGGACAAATGACTGCAGTAGTCGAGGGTATTTATCAGCTCCAGCTCCGATCGGCAGTGATGGAAACATGACACCCGGTTATCATGCTATGTGATGTCTTGAAGCGAATATATAATAAATAAAATCAACAGGGATTTGGACAATTATTATAATTTATTAACGTACAAAACACACAATTATTATGCTCTCCTCGAAGCCACCAGACTCCAATCAGTAAACAGCAATTTGAACTCGCCGATCATCGAAACACGCTTCCTTCAGACTCGACAGAAACAAAATAAAACTCATCTAAAACGTCTTTGTTAGTCTTTCCACTGTTCCAACTATAAATTGTAAATTCTAGGGCTGTCAATCGATTCAAATATTTAATCACGATTTATCGCAGATCAATCACACATTTTTTTTATCTGTTCAAAATGTCCCTTAAAGTGAGATTTGTCAAGTATTTAATACTCTTATCAACATGGGAGTGGGCAAATATGCTGCTTTATGCAAATGTATGTATGTATATATTTATTATTATAAATCAATGAACAACACAAAACAATGACAGATATTGTCCAGAAACCCTCACAGGTACTGCATTTAGCATCAAAAATATGCTCAAATCATAACATGGCAAACTGCAGCCCAACAGGCAACAACAGCTGTCAGTGTGTCAGTGTGCTGACTTGACTATGACTTGCCCCAAAACTGCATGTGATTATCATAAAGTGGGCATGTCTGTAAAGGGGAGACTCGTGGGTACCCATAGAACCCATTTTCATTCACATATCTGGAGGTCAGAGGTCAAGGGACCCTTTTGAAAATGGCCATGACAGTTTTTCCTCACAAAAATTTAGCGCAAGTTTGGAGCGTTATTTAACCTCCTTCACTACAAGTTAATATGACATGGTTGGTACCGATGTTTGAATACGTCATCAGTGCTGTCCTGTTCGTGTATCTGTCAACATGTTTAGGACCCATGAAGGAGAAGGATCTGACCCCCGGCACGGTGTTTCCTGTCCTGGGCACGCTGCTCTTCTTCCTGCCTGAGCGCTACAGGGAGAAGCTCTGCTGCGTCACTCCCCTGTCCCCTCCGCTCCAGAAGGTAACCTCCTATTTAACACTCTTTGTGTGTTTTTCCTTGTTTGTTTTACTGTAAACCCCGAGCATTTCAATAGTCTTTTACCCCTTTGCCAACCAGCCCAAAGAAATCAACGCACAGCCTTACCAGATGGCCAAGAGAGACGGCAACGGAGCGGCTTACTGCAAAGAGGACACGGTCACAGAGGACAAGGAGGCGGAGAGTGACCAGGCACAAACGGAGGACGAAGACTTGGAGGCGAGGATCACTCTGCCTGCATGTCAACTGGCGGCTCACACGGTTCAGGAGACGGCCTTGTGATCCTTTCTCCTCCTACTATATAACGCTCAAACACCCCCAGATACTGCACCTTGGGGGGGGGGAAGTGCAGCAACAGATGGATCATAGATGTGAAGTCAACCACTAATAGAATGTCCTGAAGGTCTACAGCACCAAGGCTGATGGACTTCAGCATTTAACGTGGGGAAAGGGTGTTTCATTCTTAACCTGCTCCCACTTTTTTTTCTCAAGAAAAAGAACTGAAAAAATCAACTTCTGCCAGGCTGGATCTGTGCACCGGAAAGCCCAACACGGCAGCCGTCAAAGAAGAAAACGAGTCCGTCGATCTCCCCTAACGACACGCAGGTTTGCCTCTGTCCAGATGTGCGCAGCTTGGAAGGTAAAAAGAGTGGGTAGCTCTCATGCACAATGAGCTGTTCACTCTCTCCGTTTGACAAAAGAATCAGGTAGTTCTTAAATAGATATACAAGCTGTAAATGATGTAAACAAGATGTGTTATTTTTGTAGAGAAGATGGAGCCATAAAAATCCCAGAATATGTTTTAAGAGAATCTAATATAAAAAAAAAAAAAAAAAGAAGAGAGAGACTTGAACGGAAGGCATGACCGTACTGTGATCGTGTAGTGTCTTTTTACATGGCCTTGGTTCAATGCTGATAGTCGCCTTCTAGCTGATACTATAGATATCTAAATACAGAGTCCACGGAAGCAGAGCTGTGTGTGTTCAGATGAGGGCGGTTACATTAGATGGAGCACAGGAAATCCTGTTCTTACCACAGACCGTATAGAAAGATGGACGACATGACGGCTCTCCAAGAGTGGAGCCAAAACATCTGGATCGCCAGGTAGTTGTTATCAGAAAAATGAACACTTGGAACATACATCAGGTCGTGATTGGCTCAGGCGGGTGTGTGGGCGGGACCTCGACACCGCGGCTACAGTCTCCCGATCACTACCGCGCAGACTCCGGCTCCAGATGATGTCAGAATGTAATGCGGGATATTTTTGGCTTCTCTTCTGTACAACAGGAGGAAGTCAGAGACGCGTCCTCCGTCTTTATATACAGTCTGTGGTTCTTACCAACAGTGCACGAGGAGACAGTAATCCAGTCAGTGTGCAGAGCTGCCGTCTCCTCATGCACGCTCCGGTTGTTTCCGCTAGCCTCGTGTACACGCCATGTGCAACAATCCCTCGAGAGTTGCCGTCGTTCGTTCACTACTTCCTATAGAACACACACTCCGTTTATAGTGAGCAGGAATTCAGATTTTGGACAATCATAATTATAAACATCCCAGACATATTTATAATACCAGTGGTTCTCAATCCGGGGGGGGGGGGGGTTGTTCTAACTAAACAAAACTGTCATCATACGAAAGCATTATTTATTTACATTTATTTATAGCATTTACAATAATCACTCAAAATCAGCAGAGGGAGGTGTGGAAACGGCTGTTAATGTCAGTTTGTAGCGCTCTCTCTCCCTTTCTCTCTCTCAACTCAATTCAATTCAATTCAATTCAATATGCTTTATGAATGTAGCAAGGACAATATCTCTCTCTCTCTCTATATACATACATATATATATATATATATATGTTGAGAACCACTGCAATATACAGTATACCGTATATGGAATATAAATTTTACACAAATGGCAGGCAGTAAATATGAGTGTGATTTTTAGACACAGCCTCTGTGTTCTGTTCTGTCTCTTAGAGCTTCTGGAAAAGATACTGACATGATTTTTAGTTAAGATGATCATGTCAAATGTCTTTGAATGCATTTGCATTTTTTCCTAGTAGCTCTTAAAGCGATACTTCCATGCTGTTATGTTGTTATGGGTTACTGCTTGGCCAGTATGGAGAGAGAGAGAGAATGATTACAGCAACCAGTAACACTTCCAATACACATCATGTGTCATGTGAGTACTGTAGTACTGCACTGTGTAGTTTTCTGTCGTGTTCACAGTCCTAGTGAACTAAGCAGTGCTAACTGTCGGGATGTGTTGGCCACACAATGAAGCTCTAAAGTGCCTCACTGACTGTCCTCTAATGAGCTGGTGTTAACCTGGGATGTGTTAGCGCCGTCTGGTTCGGTGGCTATCAACCTGGATCTCCTCTCTGATGTGACCGCCCTGAATAACACACAGCTCTGCTCTGAACCATCTCCAGAAGCCGTCTCGGGCCTTTGACACGGACCTCCTTTAGTTCCATTAGGCAGTAACTTGATATATTTGAAGGTAAATATGATTCAGTCATCTCTGGTAATTTTGTATTTTAACCACCTTTTTGTAAGTGCCCGTCTTTTTCTTTCTTTTTTTTTACATTCAGGTTGTCGTCGGTGCCAGTATGTGATTGATTTGCTTTAATCCGTGTGTAGTTTGAATATTATCATCATGTTTTTTTGGAATCACAGAATTCTTGACCGTCACATTTTTTAGCATTTTGAAGTCATCCATTGTCATCGTGTAAGAAGAGAGGTGTTGCGTGTCCAGTGTTTGTGAGTCAGTACTGTGTGTGGACTGCATGGCCGTGTGACTTACCGTGTTTGATCAACATTGTTAAAAATCTCCGGTTCGTTCTCTTTGACGGCGATAAGCGGCAAGTGCAGGTGTTCTTTTTTAGATCTCCCGTTTACTTGTATTTGAAGTTTCATCTTCTGTAGTCGTCGCCCCTATTTTTGTTTTGTTTGTTCGACCGTAGTAACCGTTTACTCGCAACACTAACAGAGATCGGAAAAACAGTTAACGCCGCTTCGCACGCGAGTGAGTTGAAGAGTGAGTCTGTTGCGTTAGCTCCGCCCCCCCCCCCCCTCCCCTGGCGGACCGACCGCTAACCGCGCGCCGATGGTGATTTCTTTCCCTGGGAAAGTCGCCACAGACTCCCAGTTCAATCACCGTTGTGTTACCTCATTCGCCGATAGACGGTGACCTAACAGTTATTTAAATGAAAATCTTTGAGATTATTGTCTGTCACGTTTCCAAAGAGTTTTCTACAGTTTATGGAGAGTCCTTATGAAGTACATTAATACAGATGTTTACCTACGTCTCATCTAAACAGTCGGTCGGTAACGTCGTTCTATCAGCATGTGTGAAAAGACTCCCATGTCTCTGTTGCCTTATATTTCCCTGTTTAACCCTTGTGCATCTCTTTAAAAAAAAAAAAAAAAAGTGTCTTTTGCATAAAAGAAAACTGCCATAAATTTAGATTTTCCACTTTCACTTCAGACCTGATCATAACTACCAAATTTTCATTAATTTCTATTTGTTTACATAATGCCACAGTTGTTATGGAAAAAAAACACAAAAAATAATTATACTAATTGCTATGGGGAATTTTTATTTTTTTATAGTCTGGGATATGTCAATGATTAGCAACAACATGTTTATTTTTTGTGCAGTGTCAGAATTTAAAAAAACAACTCCACCCACTTGTTACCTTTTAGAGGACAAAAACATTCCTTTCCTGAAACTAATATAAAAATACTGTTTATTAATATTATTTTCCACTTTCACAGAATTACTTTTTATTTATGTCAATGATGAGCAACAATATTGTATTTGGGGCGTTGCGTCGAACACGACACTGCAGCTACGCCCCCTAGTGGAAACCAGGAAAATAGCATGTATTTGCCATATAGGGGCAAACATGAGAAAACGGCTCAACCTGGTGGAGAATAGTGGTTTTAATGGGTTTCAGTTTCCTTCATGGTCTGACTGGGAATCCCCCAGTGGAAGCGAGAAGTGAGCGCAAGTGTTCCGTCATCTAATCCGCACTGACTCTGGTACTCCAGATACGATTAATACGTTCAAAGCGCATATAGACTGTTTCAACGGAATTGCGTTGCTAGGCAACAGCTTGGGTCCATGTTTACTTCCTGTCGGCTGATGTCATTCAGATACACCACAACGGGGAACACATATTTTTATAAGGTCCTCGCACTGCGACGGGACGCAAACTGGGACACATTTGGAAAATTTACAAGTTAATCACACATTTTTTACAACATGGGAGTGGGCAAATATGCTGCTTCATGCAAAGGTATGTTTATATTTATTATTGGAAATCAATTAACAACACAAAACAATGACAAATATTGTCCATAAACCCTCACAGGTACTGCATTTAGCATAAAACAATATGCTCAAATCATAACATGGCAAACTGCAGCCTAACATGGTACCCATAGAACCCATTTTCATTCACATATCTGGAGGTCAGAGGTCAAGGGACCCCTTTGAAAATAGTCATGCCAGTTTTTTCTCGCCAAAATTTAGCGCAAGTTTGGAGTGTTATTTCGCCTCCTCCGTGACAAGCTAGTAAGACGCGGTTGGTACCGACGGATTCCTCAGGTTTTCTAGTCTCATGATGCCAGTATCTTCACTCTAGCTTTAAAACTGAGCCCGCTACAACCGAAAAATCGCATTACTGCGTTAAAGAAATTAGTGGCGTGAAAACAAATTTGCGTTAACTTTGACAGCACTAGTTCACAGCTGTGAAATGCTCTATACAGCGGGATATTTGTGTGATTTTAAACAGCCGTCTATGCAGATTACGCTTCAACTAAACGTGTCATAAATAGACCCGAAGCATTAAAAAAATTGTGGGCGGTCTTCGTGAGTTGTGATCGGTACATTTGATCAAATGGAAGCGTATCTTTTCCGTGAGACGTGCGAGTGACGGACGATTCTAAAAACGCTCTCTATATGGATTGGCCTTAAGTGTCTGTATTTTAGCTACACACTATTATAGACTCATTATAGGAGCTGAGGTTCCAAAATTCGAGAAAAAAAACTTACCAAAATGTGTGCCATATGCATCAACACAGTGATCAAACAATTAAAAAGCCCAACATGTCCCTAGCGATGCATAAGGGTTAAATGAGTAGAGTTGTATTTGAAGTAGATGGCAGACAATCAGGGTAACCCAGTTTAAAAAGAAGCAGCTCAGCATGTCTCATTTATTTGGAAAGGATTGTGGACTCTCCAGAACACGAGATCTCCCCGTTCGGTGGAACGTCGACCCCTTTTTTAAACCAACGTGTTTGTACCATCATACTCAGAAATACCTCGATTTTATCCAAAGCATATAGAATATGAATTTCTTTCATATATATTTTTTTTCCTTTTGTTTTTTACCAACAGAAGATATATTTGAGATCATTTGTATATTTTTGTAAATTCACATAAAGCCACATTTCACGTAGCTGAAATGTGGAATTCTATATGCAAGAACCATGAAATGTTTTGTGAACGGGCTGGCAGAACCGGGGAACGTAGCAGTCCGCTCTGAAGATGCCATCGCATCCTTTTGCCTTAGACAGCGTTTCACACGGGGGAATGTGTTTTTTTTTAGCGCTACATCACATACGCTGGCCTCCACAATCCCAACGTTTCAAAACATTTCAATGGTTCCTAGAGTTTTTCAACTACTTTTGAAATGACAATGTGTACTTAATTTATGATTGCATAGTATTTAATCCTTCTCCTTCATACTTGAAATTACTTGAAGTGTGTGCCTGTAATGTTAACGATACACCGATACATACACCCACTTTATAATGCGAGGGAACATATAATTCAAGTGCTGACACATTATTGCTGTTAAAGATGTCCTATATAAACCCAGACTGGGGGGAGCACTGTGATCCTAATGAACACTAACTAACTAACACACCTCAGAAAGCACAATGATGTCGGTGCTCAGTAGTCCTGCTATTGACACCATCTGACTGAAGCCTTCAGGTGGTGTGAAGCAGCTCGGATTCTTGATTTTAATGGCCTTTATTTAACAGCGAGATCAGTTTGGACCGCGGAGAATACAGTTTGTGAAAACAAAGCATGGCACTTAGTAATTTCCAGCAACGATAAATATTGTTTTGAACAATATTTATTAGCTATATTTGTTTCTCCCATCCACAAGAATTCCTCCTGTTAGCATTCCAAAAAACAAACAACGACCCATAAGCACTGAAGTCGAGACGACTCCTCTGCTTTGGCTGTGCCTTCATTTTGTGATAATTTTTCTTTTCTGTATCCTGATATATAGTTTCTATGAATATGAGCTCAGTCCCAAACATCTGTCCAGGAGTGGACCAAACCCAGATTAATAAAAGAAAGAGATCTAATCACCTGTACTTCTGGCGTAGGACTGAAAGAAGAATCCTGTGTTGTCATGATATGATAACCTCCCTGTTGATGGAGGGAAACAGAAAAGTGGTGCATGCACCTTTAATTCAGTGAAAAGCTAAAGTGACTGCATTTTAATCTGTTGACATGTCTCACTGTTGTTTGGATGTACGACTATTAGATTTCTAAGTTTGATGTAATTGGATTGAGATGATATTAAAAAAAAATGATGACAAATTTAACAACGGTTTTGTGTATTGACGTTATTGTAAAAAAGTGTTTGCGCTTTAGTGCGCATCACCTCCTAGTTGCTATGGTAACGTATGTCATTGTTGCTTTTTAGAAACAAAAAATGTGATCAGAAGTTTCTGATGTGGTTCTCACCAGCCAGCGTGCTCAATTTCTAGAATCCTATCCTAAGTAATGGTATACTATGATATTTGTATGGCATACTATTGACATTTTAATGACATTTTATGACATACTATAATATGACTTTTTTTCAACATACTTTACTATGACTTTTATTTTTTTCGACATACTATACTATTACTTTTTTTAAAAATGTCGACATACTATTCTATGACTTTTTTTGGCGTACAATATCACTTTTTTGACATAGTCTATGACTTTTTTTTGTTTTTTCGACATACTGTATACTATAACTTTAAAAAAAAAGAAAAGAAATTCGACACACTATATGATGACTTTTTTTCCGACATACTATGCTATGACTTTTTGTTTATTTTTTCGACATACTATCGACATACTATACAATGACTTTATTATGACTTTTTTCGACACCTTAATTGAAAAGAAAGATGAGGCGAGCAGACTCAATACTTAACATTAGTCAAATCTAAAATTTGAATTTAGAAACTGCTTCTTAACAAAGATCAAATGACTTTTAGGCAGAGTTCTGCTGGTCATAACCCAAATTACATTTGCTCTTCCATATTGGACCTTTACATAGACACTTTAAAGGCATAGTGAATGTGTTATTAACTTATCTAATAATACAATTCCTCCACACTGAGAGAAAACGGACAGTGTCTTGTAGCACTGTTTACCACAGATCCTGTCAACAAGCCTACAAATGAACAAAGTCCACAGAAAGTGGAAAAGGGAAATAATGTAAAGCTTTATTTTATTCTGCATGTATGAACAAGCTTTTTCCAGCCACCGTCACAGGTGTGATTCATCCTTACTGACAGCCTGCTGGACCTGTTTACTTCTCATTCATTGTTGTCATATATATAAGTACATCCAACTTATTGCTGTCTCAGACTGCCAAACCAAGGAGACAAGTTTACCCTCATAATGTCAAGGAAAAAATATATATATCACCATTATTTGTCCTGGGGCATACAGGAGGGTGGCATCTCTAGTATCAAACATGTTTTCTGAGTGTTACAGATCATTTGTTGTAATACATTTTGAAGTATTGTCCAGAAACATGGCAGACCTAGGTGTAAACATAACTACAGTGGTCAAAATTACATAGTTAACTTAAAAAATCCAAAGAAAAGAAAAATCCATATTAAATATCTAATGAGAAAGATTACTATTATCGCTACTGTCACCTCTTTTAGTGAAAATAACAGGATTAAAAAAACAAAAACAACCAATATTTACATGGTATTCAGTCAGCACAGCATCAAAAATGCTACCTAGTCTAGTTGCTACTTATGAACTCATCTACAGCTGCACAGGCGCGAGAAACACTTTTTTGGGCTCACAAATGCAGTTTAAAAATAAAACTATAAAGCATATTTTATAGTGCTATATAAAGCACTATAAAAATGCAGGAAATAAAAGTAGTTAGGAAGGGTCGGGGTCGGGGTTAGATATGACATGTGTGATGTGGAAGAGTGCCACGTGTTCACGACAGATACTAACGCTATTGCTGGAATGAAAAACTAAGTTTCCTTTCTTAAGCAGTGACATCACGCTCATAATTACACACACTGCCTCCCAGAGGGCACAATGAGCACTGCAGAGTGAGTGAACCTGAGGTAGAAAAGCCAAATCAAATACACTTTGGGATTGATAATATCAGAAAATAAAATATGCCTCAACACATTAGTGCAATTTTCTTGAAACCTCCAAAATTATTTAACACTCTCAATTCAAAACTAGATATCTATATCAAAAGATACAACAAAATTATTAAAGACAAAACTTATCTAATTCAACTTTGTGACAAAGTTCTGGGTCCTGAGAAAGAACACGAGTCCTCGTTCCACTGTGCAGCTTATTTCAAAAGAAAAAGCATTTTTCATCCTTCACAATATACACAAGCAGTAGAATTATAGTAGGAAGGCGTACTTACAACATTATTCATAATAGCCAAGCTGATATTGTAACATTTTGAATACGGAAGCAAAGAGGAAAACTTAACAAAATGTTGCAAATGGTGAGATATTCTTGAAGTATAAAAACAAATGTGTATATACAAAAATATACATCCCAACAAGACATTCCTAGCAGAGGCGTTGGTAGTTTTCTCCCCAGATTTTGCAAACTTTTAAAGTCTATATTTGAGTATTTTCTATTAAGAAAGGCAATTCAATAGTCCACAATACCAATGAGTGCCATTTGTCTTCCTTCAAAAAATTCAGAGTACTGTAGCTCCTTCAGTCCACAATCAAGATTTGAAAAATTCTTGGTTTAAGAAAAGATTATTAAAAGTCAAATCAGTCTATCGATCCATTCATATTTGAGTTTCTTTTTGGTGAGGCTTCACAGCCATAATATTGGGTTGAAAAAGGCCTCAGCTCGGGAGCGTCCGGCGTCCGGTTCCTCAGTAGACGCGAGGAATGATCCGGTAGCGAACAGTCCGGCAGTACTCGTCCCACGCCGAGCCGTACTTCCTCCTGCACTCGCTCGTGTCGCGGGAGTCTCGGTGCACGAGCAGGATGATAAAGTAGATCATGTAGTACCACGGCAGCAGGTGACTGAAGCCTGATGGTGTGGATGGTAGAAGGGCAGGAGGACAGGACATTTTAATCTGACTCTTCATTTATCAGTTGGTACAAAACGATGGAATCTGCTCTAATATGTTTATAGCATTGTTATCCTGTTACAAAGGTTCATGTCCTCTGCTAGTTTTGTCACCTTTTTTTACTAGTGGACATGCCTAACTAAGCAAAAAGGTTTCTTTCCGATGGCTTCCTGGTTATGACAGATTATTGTCTGAATCTTACCGCCATCTGTCATCTACGACAGCTGATGCTTATGTTGGCCTTCCCTGTCAGCTGATTAACAGCCGTCTGAACACAACAGCTGCGTCTCACACAAGCTGCTGAGAAATTAAGCCAACGCGGAAGTCCCAAAAACTGCAGTTGGACACTTGAGGCTGGCTCCAAAAGCGAGTCAATCCCCGTAGACCTCCATGTTAAAACCATGGATGTATAAAGAGAGCTGGATACAGCGTTGGAGGCGGAGCTCCGTTCATTCCTCTGAGAGTTGATCAGTGGCGCATGAAGCCAAAATGGCTCGACTACCGAGTGATAAAGTACCCGGATCATCTGGCGATCTTCCGCATCCAGCGGGCCCATAGAGCAGGAGCAGTAGCGTTTCCTTTAACTCCTCCTCCCAGCCCTCAGTCTAGCCTCGGTCTGGGTCTCATTCACATGAACGGAGGAAGACAAATTACTCAGGATTCAGCTATTAGTGCATTTTACAACTTTTAGGACCTAATAATTTAAATAAGGGCTATTAGAGTGTTCGTACTGGGGAGTTGATTCACCTCAACAAAAATAAAGATCCGCTGAGTTACAGACGTCTCTTTCCCAAAGTAAGTCCATGGGAAAAAGTATTTTTGGGCCAAATGGCGTCACGTGTCAGACATGAAGTTGTAGTACCGCCGTTTGTCCACGACGGAAAATTTGCATCAAAGCCCGGCGCTCTTCCTGGGGGCTTGGTTAAAATGTCCAACTTTACAGACGAAATAAACGTGTTTACAGCCCGGTACAAAAAACGGTTTTAGTCTCTGCAGCTAATTTCTCTGTTCATGACAACTGTACGGGGGGGGG
>CAKALU010068192.1:2987-17610 GCA_916700995.1 Hozukius guyotensis
TCCCGGGCTCCCCCAGGAGCACCATATCGATACCGAACTTAGTGCGGACACCCGATCGGCATAGTCCGCTGCAGCTCAGAACTCCTGAGCTCAAACGCTCCGCCAGCCTCAGCCTCCCAGTGACTTGGATTACAGGCGCGCGCCACCGCACCCGGCGAGGACCTGCTGCCGTCATCGGGCTTTTAAACTGCTACACATGTGACGTCATCAGGGAGCGACATGTCATGATAATAGCACACAGCTTTTTTTTTTCTCTGTATAGTGTATCATATTTTATTAATGGATCATATAATTTATGTCAAATCTTAAAGCACCACTGATCTACAGAGTTCACTTTAACACAGGAAAACATACTGCGCTTGTAGCAGTCACTGAAGAAAATGTTGCCTCAGTGAATGAACTTTAGCAGTTTCAGTGTTTTGCCTTTAGATGTCGCTGGCTGGCCGCCATTTTTGATGACGTCACATGTGTTGCAGTTAAAAGCCCGAAAACGGCAGCAGATCCTCGCCGGGTGCGGTGGCGCGCGCCTGTAATCCAAGTTACTGGGAGGCTGAGGCTGGCGGAGCGTTTGAGCTCAGGAGTTCTGAACTGCAGCGGACTATGCCGATCGGGTGTCCGCACTAAGTTCGGTATCGATATGGTGCTCCTGGGGGAGCCCGGGACCACCAGGTCGTCTAAGGAGGGGTGCACCGGCCCAGGTCGGAGACGGAGCAGGCCAAAGCCCCCGTGCCGCTCAGTAGTGGGATCGCGCCTGTGAATAGACGCTGTAGTGCAGCCTGAGTAATACAGCGGGACCCAGTCTTTTAGCACTCTTTCTACTGTTACACCAACAACTGAGACCACACACACGATCCTTACATGTTACAACTGATTCATTTACATCTCTTTATTCACATGAAAACCTTCACAAACCAGTTGGGTTTGTGTGTCCAACACCACCTCCACCTGGAGGAGAGGAACAATGACCATCAGACACCACCTCCACCTGGAGGAGAGGAGCAATGACTACCAGTCACCACCTCCACCTGGAGGAGAGGAGCAATGACCATCAGTCACCACCTCAGCCTGGAGGAGAGGAGCAATGACCATCAGTCACCACCTCCACCTGGAGGAGCAATGACCATCAGTCACACCAGTCAATGCAGCACCTCCATAAGTATTAACAGAAAAATGTCCTTAAAGTATCAAAGGTAAGCATATCTCATTAAGCAGAGAAAATTCTAACTGCATATTATGCCTGGTATATTCAATTTTATTTGTATTAATATTTTTAATATCTTTTAATCATGACTATTTATAGTGCTTCCTGTATTGTAATGTATTATATGTAATGTATTGTTGTTGTTGTTTGTTATCTGGACCTTGAGTCTGCAATAAAGTTTGAATTGAATTGAATATACCAAACATAATATGCAGTACTTTAAGGACATTTTTCTGGTAATACTTATGGAGGCTACTTTCACTGAAGTAATATTTTGGCAGCAGGGCTTTTACTGCAGGTGCTGCTGTGTAATTCATTAAACAGCTGAGTTATTTTAACCCTCAAAAGTAGAAAAGGTGAGAAAACACATATCAGCTGTCCTGGATCAATATCCAGATCTAATCTACTTTTTAATCAATATATCTTGTTTTTACATATTTTCTTCTTTTTGCCCTCAGTCCTTAACTTATCTTAACTTATCTCATTCAATCTTTATGGATGATTAAATATAAGAGACTGAGTAACATTTGAAGAATGGAGCCAACCTTCATACATTTAAGACCATTTACATGATATTTTGAATTACTTCTGAAAAAAAACCTTCCTCTTAAGAAAATGGCATTTAAGACATTAAATAATACACATAAGCAAAATAATGTACACAAGATGCTTCAGTTTTATGTTCCCAACATCATGAACTTGACAGCAACACATTACAGCATGAAAGGTACACAAGTATAATCCATGATCATATCTTCATTTGTGTGTTTGTGACCATAATTAACACATGAGCAAAACTAACAAAAAATTGTTCACATAATCTCATATGCTGATTTTGTTTGTATTTGACACTTGCAACAGACATATTTAGAGTTCACAATTTCCAGTTTATGAAGAAGTTTGGTGAGTTACAGCCAGACCATATTCACAGAAATTGACACCACAATCAACAGCGTCCCAACTGAATATGGACAACGACAACAAGACACAGAACACAAACATTTATACAAAATTAAACTGTTGATATATTTATATTTCATAATTTCTAAACTTCTGCAGCAGACTAGATGGGGAGTCAGCGGCCCAACGAAAACGTCGATGACAGCAATCACCTAAGCAATGATGAGAAAAGTCAGTTAGTTTTATAGGATTTAATACTGTGAAAACAATACATACCCATGGTTGGCACATAGTAATAATGATTGGGATAGAAAACAGTTTAGACCTGTTGAGGTTACACAGAAATACATTATAATAATTGTTTTATTTCATAAAGAAGAGATGTATCATTTAACCGATGTTGTAACAATAACAATATACTGGTGAAAAACATTATCCTGCTTGCCACCGAGGTTACAACTGACTTCTAACTTTGCAAATTTGTCTACAGGCAACATTATAGTGTATTTTGTTGATGACCAGCTTTACATATGTCAAGGGAGGAATGGGGCAAAAAATATAAAATAATGAGCTGGTTAGATGAAGAGTTACTATGGAAATGCAGCATTATATAACTGTCATTTTTTGCACGTGGTTTCTGCTTTGTGGTTCCTCAATATAGCCATCCATCAAGGACTGATTTGTCTGTTGGCATCACAAGCAAACAGAGTAAACTAAAACAGAAAAGCAGCAGGTACACCTGTGGCCCTCTGAACTGATGCTGAAAACTAGATGACATGAATGAAAACTAACAAACCAGTTTGGGAAAAGCTGCTCATACTTTTCTGGATTTTTTTTCGTCCAATTCCTAAACTTAAGTCCAATCAAGTGGTTGCCTTTAATGCAAAACACAACACTTCACAAAAAAGGGTGGTTGGAACGCATCACTTTTTAATATGAGTGTCAAAGGACCTCCTTTTTTAATATTCAATAGCTCTATGTCACAGCAGAGGGGCACATACGTTTTTCTTATAGTCACCCAGAGTGTTCCTCTGAGTATAATGTGTATATCCTAACTAAATGAATGGAAGAGGTATCAGTTGTGCATAGCCAGTGTGAACTCTGCTACAAAAATAAGGCACTGTGGAGGACCAGGATTTCTATGCCATTATTGGCCACTTACGTGCTTGTATGAGTTTTGCACTTTAGAAGCAACATACATGAAAATAAATTGGGTCTCCATACTTTCCATTACTTTGAGAACATTTCGTAATTCACTCACTTGCGGATGACATGGCATCATATGAAGAGATCCTCGATGCTTCTTGTTCAGAATGAAGGTCCTCTGCTTGGGAAGTGACAGGCATTTCTGCATTTGAGGCCTCCAACATTGGTTCCTTCTTATTTCTCACAGCCCAGTGCATTGACTGTAAACAGATGACCAAATACATCACCAGGCATTCTCAGTGATATTTTTTGGAAAATCTATACCAAAGTCAAAACATACAGTTTTAACAGAGTCATTCAAGGCTTGCCAGTCATGAAATGGAATAGTAACTCCACTTCTTCTCCAAAGGTCATAATTTTTTCTCCTGGTTTCATTGCATAAAACCTCTTTGGCTTCCTGCAGCTTTTGGAAATCTGCCACTGTCAGAAAGGAAAAAAAAATATCAGGGTCTAAAATGGAACATTATGCTTACCAAATTAGGAGAAATTAAAAAAAACCTTCTTTGCATGCAGTTGTAAGCTCTACATTAACATAATTTGCTTTGAAGTCAAGACATCAGAAAGAGCTGTTTGTGGGATAAACAAGTAAGTAATCATTAACAAAGTTAATTCGAATAAAAAGTTGTGTTCACCTTGACTTCATTTTGCACTTCTGGCTGTTTATAATGATAAAAGCAATGGTTCACATATTTACCTGCTCTTGGATTGTCTAGGTGTTTGTCTGGGTGACATGCCAAGGCTCGGATCTTGTATTCATTGAGAATCTGTTCAGTCTCCACAGAAAAAAAGATTAAATAAACACAATGTACTTTTGCCAAACTAAATATTTGAAATTCAGTAATCAGTCACTTTATTTCTAAGGGACATTAATCACCCACTGTGGCAAAACACATTAACATGTACACACATTTCTGTGAGGCCACACAAACAAATTCAATATCATGAATATGTAAGGGAAATACACCCAATGGTTTTCTGAACCAGGTCTATTTTATATTATTATATTGATCTGTTTATTTTGAGGCCTTCAAATACATTATACTGCTCCTATGACGCAAGTATTGTTCTTAGTGTTGCTACATTTATAATGTAAAGTGATATTGTCATTATCGTTTTTGATGTTGCTATCATGTTCCCATGTTGAAGAAAGAATTATCAAGTACAAATACTATGACACAACCTTTACCGACAGTGGATGACGCACGACTCCTCTGACATTTTTAGCTGAGGCATCAACAGGTCTCTGTTGGATCAGACTAACCTCTGGAGCATGCATAATTTATTAACCTTATAGTTGAACAACTTACAAGTTGCTGATCGTTGGCCCACATCCAGCATTCAACGTTATCTTTTACTTCAGAACTCTTAAAAACCAGCATGTTTTGGTTTGTAGATCCAAACAACCCTTATTGCAGCCAGCAAATAGGCTGATCCTTATAAACCCACTGCTCAGAACTTACCGACGACAATTCATCACATCCCAATAACCCGTAGTAATCCTCCAAGTCCTCTGGTTTGCAGTTCAAAATAGCCTCCATTAAAACCTGTTGAAATGTGTCTGATGGTTTCTTGTCACGCAGCAGCTTGAATATCTGCTCTCCTGGATCACAGATGTTCCTTTTAATGGTTGCTGATGGGCTCCCCCTGCTGCTGCTGCTGCTGTGGGTCACTCACTGACAAACTTTATGTTGTTATTATTTTATCAGATTAAGTTATTAATGGAGAAACTGCCTAATAGTAAAATTATCAATGGAGGTTTCTCCTGAGTTGTGGGGAAAATTCAGCGTCCCTTTTCACCATATGACGTATGCTGCATTCAAGTGTCTAAACTAAAGCTCCACACTCAGCTCGTAATTTCGAGCATTCATTGGATCATGGAATAAAGGCAAAGGTAGCCTATAACATAATATATTACTCTGTGATAAAAAATCATGTTTTTGATGAGTGGGCTACATATCATGTGATATAATGAAAAAGGAAAAAGTTTGCAGGAGGCATTAAGGTTGTAATTAAGAGTATCAACGTGTTCAGATAGATAGATAGATAGATAGATAGATAGTAACTTTATTGATCCCGAGGGAAATTCAAGTTTCCAGCATCACAGTTCCATAGTGCAAAACATGTTAGTAAAAAGTCAGTAAAAAAGTTAGTAGTGCAAAGTACAAAGATATTTACTCATAACTTTGCGTGGTCATGAGTGGTTACTTTTGATTTACAAAAAAAAAAAAGTAAAATATCTGAAAGGCCCTGAATGCAGCACATATTTTGTTATGGTTTTACGTCATCGACGTAAAAAAGGGGATGTTCCAGCCGTCGTCTACTGGTGGAGAATACGTCACAACTATTAAAAAAGTGAGTATAGTGCAGAAGAGACTGTTAAAAATGAATATATAGTGCAGGGTAACTCCAGGAGCTTAGTCTCTGAAAGTGAACTGTATGCATTATTATCTGTCCTGCAGACCGCCCTCCTTTGTTCATGTACTGTAATACAAAAGTTGTAAAATATTTTATTGACATGGCTCACATGCAGAAGAGACTGTTAAAAATTAGTATAGTGCAGGGTAACTCCAGTAACTTAGTCTATAATATAAAATAATACAAAAGTTGTAAAATATTTTATTGACATGGCTCACATGCTATTTACGTTTGACGTCTGCGTTTTACTCACAACTTTTCGTGGTCAAGTGAAACCTAGGTTTAATGTGTTTCATTCTGAGTTTCTTTCTTACATAAAAGCCCTTAAAGTCATTAAAAACAAAAATGCATTGAAACTTCTTAGCATAACAGAAGAATATGAATTACAGGTACAGCCCTAGCCCTTAATTTAATTTATTATTATTTTCATGTATAATTTTACATATTTTATTTGTTCTTGTTCTGTATGCACCTTGTCCTTTTACTTGAATGCAATGATCTATGAGCCATGTTGTTTGTAAATTTGAATTTGTTTAATAAAATTAAAAAAAAACAATGCTAAACCCATTCTAAACCCCCCCCCAAAAAAACTTTGCATAGTCATGAGTGCTTACTTTTGATTTACAAAAAAAAAAAAAAGTTAAATATCTGAAAGGCCCTGAATGCAGCACATATTTTGTTATGGTTTTACGTCATCGACGTAAAAAGGGGGCCGTTCCAGCCATCGTCTACTGGTGGAGGATACGTCACGTGCTGTTATGCAAATGAGCCAGCTGTCCTCGAGAGGAAGGATCTGCTCAACGGCTCTGCGGGCTCCAAGATGGCGGACGAGGAGACGAGTCTCGGAGCGGCCTCTTCAGGCGCCTCCGGTCCGGAAGAACCGGCCAGGAAACGGTCCAAAATCAGCCCGGTAGCTGACCAAGGAGTCAAAGAAGCTACAGAAGATGAATTATCGAGCGTGTCGGGGCCTAAAGAGAGCCGGGAGACGGCGGTAGATGGTACGCAGCGAGCAGCGGAGGAGGAGGAAGCAGAGCCGGCGGTGGAGATGGAGGAGGAGGAGGCCTCGGCGGAGACAGACGGAGACAACAATGAACCGCTGCTCTCTGAGACACACAGACCGGTAGTTAGACTAGACGACAGCGCTGTACCGGGGACAACCGAGGAGGAGGAGGCTGGTATGTAAAGAGCCGGGACATTAACTAAGTATTTACTTGACTTATTGTGCTTGTTTTACCAACTTAACCGGCGAGTTAGAAACAGAATATAACAGTTAACGTCACTTTTTACGTCACTTAACCGGCGAGTTTCTGTGACGCATCTTGTGGGAATTTCACGACACTGACTCATTCCTTCACGGCACTAAACTTTGATAGCCACTTTACGGTTTACATCTCTTTCCCGACTAACGTTCACTTAAAGGTCCCATATTATAAAAAAAAGTGAGATTTTCATGTTTTTTTGTTATTATAAAGCAGAGTTAAGTCCTATATAAAACATATAATATAACACACAGTACACCTGAACTGAATGGACTGTGATGTTGTGCAATATGCTGCCTTCCACTGTGTAATTGTCTGAAATATATTAATTATTTATTTTTTAAGATATTTTTGAGAGTTACAAGTTCTTTTGACATGGTCATGGAGCATATATACTGTATATTTGTATTCTGGGGGTATTTTTCCTATGCAGAGGGTAGTTTAGTTTATTTATTGACTACACTGAGGGCGTTTTATATTTTAATAATTTATTTATTTATTGTGTTGAGTTGAATGTGCTACTTATTTTGTACTGTAATTACCTTGTGCCTTTTCTACCTTTTTTCTTTTCTTAAAGCTGACTCGGTGTAAACTGCTCAGAATTCCAATGAACACAGGTGCAAATGGCCAATAAAACTCTTGAATCTTGAATTTAAATACTGTGAAAGTATCGAAACACTCAATCCACAGGGAAATACACACAGCCCGTATTCAGAAACTCTGCATTTGAAACAAGCCGTCAGGATTTCTGCCCATTCGTGATGTCACAAATCTACATATATATTTAGACCTTTGACACAATTTTAAACGTAAAACATTCTAAATGTGTCCCAGTTTATTCCTGGTTGCAGTGTATGTGAATGTCATCAGCTCACAGGAAGTACACATGGACCCAAGCTGTTGCCTAGCAATGCAGTTCTGTTGCAATTTCGTCGCAATTCCTTCAAAATGCGCTAAAACGGAGCGTTTCAGACAGAGGGTAAATACAGGCTTATTCAGGCCGACAGTATGAGGAAAATAAAGTTTTTTTTGAACATTACAGCATGTAAACATGTTCTAGTAGAAACACAAAATACAAGTATGAACCTGAAAATGAGCACGATATGGGACCTCTAAGTTAACTGTACCATAATGAGGTTGTTGCCTTGGATATTGGTTGTAAATGGTCATCGTGGTTATTGGAGATAGACGCCACTTATCTCTAGTTATATTTGTTAATTTTACAAACTTCTCTCTACTCAGATTTCCTTGGACATGACGATCTCCCCTCCAACGGTCTGGCTGTCACGCCGGACCACAACAACGATGACGACGACAGATCCTCACACGCAAGCTCCAGTGACTGGACACCTCAACCGCAAATAGGTAACTTAAGAGAATTTGAGTAGCATTTGGCAAAAATAGTATGCTGATAATATGCCTATAGTACGAAGAAAACAGTTAAAACTACCTACCTTATAATTGCAGGCAGTGACACAGCATATACATTGTGGAATACAAGTCATACTGAGATGTTGTGTTCTCGGCCAGGTTCATACAGTTTCATCCAGCAACACATCAGAGAGACCGATCCGAGGACCATTCTGAGGGACTTGCTGCCTGAGACTGTACTCCCACCAGATTTAGACGACATGACATTGTGGCAGATCATCATCAACATCTCGGAACCTCCGAAAAGAAAGAAGCGGAAAGATATTAACACCTTAGAAGATGTGGTCAGGCTACTCCATGAAAGTAGAAGGATCCTTGTGCTGACTGGTGCTGGGGTATGCATTTACAGTAATATTATACAGTGGTACTGTTTGAATTACCATCTGTCTGAGTGAATACATACAGTAGTACCAATGTTCATGATATTAAGTCAGAATGCCTGTGCGTTGTTTTTTTCTGTAGGTGTCCGTTTCATGTGGAATACCAGACTTTCGCTCCAGAGATGGAATTTATGCACGACTAGCTGTAGATTTTCCTGATCTTCCAGACCCTCAAGCTATGTTTGACATTGAATACTTCAGACGGGACCCAAGACCCTTTTTCAAGTTTGCTAAGGTTTGTTCATTGTGTCCACTTGCTTTTGTGCAAATCAAAGTTGCTAACAATGCATAAAACATGATTTGATCACCCCCAACTAAGAACCTGATGTAATAAGATAGTAAACTTTGTTAAAATGATGTATTAAAAATTAAACATTCTCACATAAAACTCTGCAAGGTGCTACATAGATGATATGCATAAATACAGAAGTCACTCACAGTCAAAGAAGAAGTCACCTGCAGTCATGAGGTTGAACTTTTCCGTAGGCTACTGGGCTGCATTTATATTCATTTGGTGTTAAAAGGTCCAATTTATGTTCCAAGACTTAGCTTATCTGGGTAATATTCATGATTTATAGCAAGCTTGGGAGTTGGTCCAAGTGTTGAATGCATCCTCTTTGTTACAGGAGATCTACCCTGGTCAGTTCCAGCCTTCACCCTGTCACAAATTCATATCTATGCTGGATAAGCAGGGGAAGCTGCTGCGCAATTACACACAAAACATTGATACCTTAGAACAAGTGGCTGGAGTTCAGCGGATTATCCAGTGTCATGGTAAGTGATACAGCTAATAGATGGATCTTGCTTATTTGTTATATAGTTCTGTCCATGGTATTAGTGAAAATCATCATTAACTTTAATTTCAGGGTCGTTTGCAACTGCTTCCTGTCTCGTCTGTAAACACAAAGTGGATTGTGAAGCTATAAGGGAAGACATCTTTAACCAGGTATTTATAGTAGTCGATACTCAATCTTTGCAAGACAACTACAGAACTATAAAAAAACAACCTGATGCTAGCACGGCTGTCAAGATTTAGGTTAACATTTTTTAAAGCTACTGCATTTAAAGCTACAGTTGGTAACTATAATGAAAATCACTTTTGTCATTTTTGCTCAAACTGTCACCATATCCTGACAGTAGTACGAGTACATGTTTTAAAATGTGATATGGTTTTCAGCTTCAACACAAACTGACCAACTGACTGTAGTGATACCCACAAGTAGAGATAATAAAATTAAATGTACATTAGATAAACATCTCTCCCCAAAGATTTTGCACCATGCATCAATGTATAACTGTCAGTTGATTGTGGAATTAAATCAGGGTGGCACAGCGGTCTACTTTGAGGACGCTGGCTGGTAATGTGGATATTATAGACCTGTATCTAAATAAAGATGAAAATTAGCATGGAGCTCCTTTAAGAATATCTTGTTATAATGCTAATAACATAAATTCATCCTGTAGGTTGTCCCTCGTTGTCCACGGTGTCCAGATATTCCCCTGGCCATCATGAAACCTGACATTGTCTTCTTTGGAGAGAATCTTCCAGAAATGTTCCACAGAGCTATGAAGCAAGATAAAGATGAGGTGGACCTCTTGATTGTCATTGGCTCTTCACTCAAAGTCCGACCAGTTGCCCTCATCCCAAGTATGTTTTGTTCAGATGAATGGATTTCTGTTTTCTTTAAGATGTACGCTATAACCAATATGTTTTTATCGTGCCTGCCTGCAATAAATCCAAACATACAACACGTAACCGTTTTCTCTTATCTTCATCCCATCCAGACTCCATTCCTCATGAAGTGCCTCAGGTCCTGATCAATAGAGAGCAGCTGCCTCACCTCAACTTTGACGTTGAGCTACTTGGGGACTGCGATGTCATTGTCAACGAGCTCTGTCATCGGTTGAGTGGGGATTTTGAGCAGCTCTGCTTCAACACTGTAAGACTCACTGAGACCACAGAGAAACCTCCTCGGCTACCAGAACAACAACCAAGTGAGGCCTTGCCTGCTTCCAGTGATGCAGCTCAGGAGGAGCAGAAGCAGCACAGTACAGACTCAGTAACTAAGCCTTCAGAGGAGACGGAAAGTCCGAATGTCACAGACACTGCTGGTAATAATGTTCCACCTCCAGAGCCTTGTCCAAATGCGCAGTGTCCCAGTGAAGAGACGGCTGAGCCTTCAGAGTTACCAGCAGAAGACGCACCAAAAGAGGAGGCCGCTGAAGTAAAGAGCCAAACCTCCAACCTTGAATTTCGTAGACGATGCTGGATGAGTCGAATCAACAGAAGTCCAATCAGCAAACGCCTTGAGAGTAAGCTTTAGACTATGGTAGACCGAACAACACTGTTTACTATAATTAACAAGTGTGTGTGTTTTTATCATTATAAATATATTTTATATTTCGATGTATTTGAAAGTGAGGCATCATGTGTTTAAACACGTGCAAACCAATTCATCCTACTAATTAGAGATTTCCTCAACAATAGATTATTTTTTTTCCCCATGCAGCAGGAAAATACATGTTAATCCACATAATTATAAATTCTTTAAAATCTTCTTCAGATATTGATTTCAGCACTTTAAATTGTTTGTATTGTTTCCCACAGCAGGCCAGTACCTGTTTCAAACACCAAATCACTATATCTTCCATGGGGCTGAGGTTTACTCCGACTCTGAAGATGAGACGTCGAGCTCCTGCGGGAGTGACAGTGACGAGTCTGAATGCAGTGCAGATGGGGTGGAAGACGACAGCGAGCCGGAGGCAGCCGACACACTAGCAGCGGATGGAGAGACGAGCCTCAGAGACACAATACAACACACTTTAGCCAATGAGGCCACGTCAAGTGTGCAGACAGACAATACTTCTGAAAAGACTCAGAGCACCACGCCGCTTTAAATGTAAAGTACCCTGTCGACAAAGCACTAATTGTCTTTTTTATATATATATATATGTTTCGTATATTTTTGACTCATCAACCTTACTATTATTTTTCATAAAGTTGAAATTGCGTGACAACTTTGTGTGAATATGCAGCAATTTTTTTTATTTTATTTTTTTTCTGTGCCCAGTTTGGTCACATGCATTGTGTCTGAAACATCATACTGTATACTACTTACTAAACAGAATGCAGTAGTTTTTTTCTTTTTAGGATTTCTTTCCATGTGCTCATCTAATTTTCATTCACATTTTGAGAAATTCTTCTTCTGATACATCCACTGCAGCGTACTGTGAATGCAACACTAGATTAAGCTTTAATTCCTAAATTTCAGTCATTATACAAGCAAAGACTTCATACAGTATGTCTCAGTCCATAGTGTGAAGTCAGCTGTGGTCTTTGATGTGTTTTAGAGGTGGTCCATGTTACCATTGGGAAACATGTAAATATATATTACCCTACTGTCTGCTAAATAGTGGGTACTATGAGTTTCAGACACATACATAAATCTTCAGATGGTTTACTTGAACACATTGTCTAACTTGCAATATAAATGTTCAGCTCTGCCCCTTTCATGGGGGTAAATGCTAGAAAAAAAAGAACAGTACTCTTTAATTTTAGACCAAAGAACACTTTATCAACACGCTCCTATGTTGTCATAAGCTTTGTATGTTTAACCTGTCATTTAAATCTTGGAAAAAAATATAACTATTGAAAAGGTGTTCCTTCCGACATGTGGCAGCTACTTTTTATGGTCAAGCCTCTTATTTTTATACTCTGATTGTGAGACATACTCATCAAAGAGTAGATGATAGTTATACAAAGTTATACTAAGTTGTAATATTAAGCCTTAGGAATATATTCAATGAGTTCACATTGAAAAAATGGCACTTTTTTCCTTTCTTATAAAAGCGGTTTTGTTGCCCATGTCACTTTTCATAGAATATAGAGTTAAAGACATTCATTATACAGAGGGAGTCTACTGCCTGTAAAGATTAAGTGTTGGGTAGATAGACATATTTGAGCCAATGTGTTGGATAAAGGTATACTCTCTACACCAACATAGTTCACATTTTCAAGATAATGTTTTGTTTACGGTTTAAGGAATTTTTTTTTTTTTACATCCTTATAGTTGTTATCTATTCTGCGGGTTCTCAGTAAAAAAAAGGAATGAAAAACACTGACAATTTCTGTTATTTCATACTCACTCCAGCCAGCCAGGTGTTGTTTACATCAACATCTTCACAACCTGGTGACTAGTGGAGCCACCTAGAGGCCTCTGAGCTCAGCCTGGCAGTTCCTCATTCCTCTTTATGGGGCTTGAGAGGGCTCCTACGATCATTTCAACATTATATTCTGAGAAAAGTGCCTTTTATAACAGCGAAACAGTGCAATATGTCAGGATTTATCTTTAGCAGAGTGTGGATAAAGCCTGGGGGGATGTTTTGTTTGTTTGTTTGTGAAGTACCATTACTAACCCTTCCTGGTTCTGCACATGAGCAGTATGTATCATTTAGTTATAATATCAAGATAATCAATCTGTTAACAGTCGGTTCTTTAATATTTAGACTTCAAATACTTGTACACGGTCCCACTTGACTATAACGTTACCATAAATACTGCTTCTTTATTTAGCTGAAGTCTTTAGAACTACATTTCCCTGTTTTCTTTTTTTTTTCAACTGTCCCGTTATACGGCATGTCGTAAAAATTCTGTTAACAGTAGTGATGGGAATTCCGTCTCTTTTTAGTGAGCCAGATCATTTGGCTCAGCTCACCAAGAAGAGCCGGCTCTTTCGGGTCACCCCCGCCCCTCCCTGCTTGATGGTATGATCCTTGTCTGTCATCACCTGATTGGTCTCACGGACGTCATTAACACAACATTCAGTCACAGTCAGTGCATGGAGTGCCCGCGGCGCGGAGAAGATCGTCCTATCATTCTGCCTTGAATTAAGTAAAGAAAAAAAAAAAGAAAAAAAGCGGCACTCGGACGGGAGCCGGCTGTGGCTCAGAGGGTAGAGCAGGTTGTCCACCAATCGGAAGGTCGGTGGTTCGTTCCCCGGCTGCTCCGGTTCAAATGTTGATGTGTCCTTGAGCAAGACACTTAACCCCAAATTGCTCCCGAAGGCATAGCCATCAGTGTGTGAATGAGTATTTAGATTAGATCCTGATGGACAAAGTTGGCACCTTAACAGCCTCTGCCATCAGTGTATGAATGGGTGAATGCTGACATGTAGTGTAAAGTGCTTTGAGTGGTCGGAAGACTAGAAAAGCGCTATATAAATGCAAGTCCATTAACCATCTTATGGTTCACTTAAAGGGACTGTTTGTAACTTTTTAAGCGTATAAATGTACCGGGTCGGGACACGTGCGCGCTCGCACATGCGCGCTCGCGTGTGGCCAGCGTCCCCGCTCCTCTGCCTGCCTGCCTTCACTCAGACAGCGCGCGCGTTCTCGCGTACTCGCTCCACCTCTAGACGTGAACGCGCGCTCACTCCACACTGCAGAAGAGTTAGTTTAGCTCTGAGAATATCTAGTGAATGTACAGTGGACGTTTGTGCAGAAATAAATGCTGCAGCTCCTCCAGACCAACAGAGGTTTTCCGTGTCTTGTGAAGTGACGGGGCTCTGCAGCGAGACACGTTATCGTCTCGTTACCGACCGGGTGCTGGTGTCTCCCTGCTCACTCCGGCTGCGGGCGGAGGGAGACGAGTTTCTCGCTGCGGAGCCCCGCTGCCTCAGCCTGCGTTGAGGCAGGAGAAGCAAACACAGTATCAGCAGTGATTCATGGAGAGACCTCCATCTGGTCAGCTAACATTACTGCCAAGCAGCTGAAATATAGAGTGATATTGTGGTTTTAGCTGACGTGTGTCGCCTCACTGTTTTGAGCGATGC
>CAKALU010068193.1:0-45488 GCA_916700995.1 Hozukius guyotensis
GGCGATAACGTAACTCGTTGAGGAGCCCCGCTGCCTGAGCCTGCGCTGAGGCAGGAAAAGCCAACACTAGGATCAGCATTGATTCATGGAGAGACCTTGGTCTGGTCAGCTAACATTACTGCCAAGTAGCTGAAATATAGAGTGATATTGTGGTTTTAGCTGACGTGTGTCGCCTCACTGTTTTGAGCGATGCTCGTCCATGTCTATTTAGAGCGAGCAAGCGCGAGCTCGACGCTGACTTTCGTTGATTTCAAGGCCACAGGTGTCGCTGTTAACAAGCATTTCTGAAAGTTACAAATAGTCCCTTTAACAAACAGACTTTTTTGCAATTCACTCAGTTCATCTGATAAATTTGTCATGTTTCACAAATCAGAACTCTGATTTAATGAAATCACAGCATGAAAAATGGACGTGTGGACCGATGGTGTTTCAGGATGTCAAACAGTAACGTCACACATGTTACTATAATTTATTTAACTTAGTTCACAGAAGAGCTGTTAAAGTTAAATATCAGCCGAAATGAAGTTTTTCTTTAGGAGTCATACATAGTCATATGTTATTATGACTTAGGAGTATCAAGGAGTGTAAGGGGGAACATGAATGTGAACAGACTAGGCAGAAAGATCGGATCTGGGAAAAAAAACTGAGCATTAAGTCTTGCAATGTGAGCATAGCATATATCCCTTTCTGCCCTTTCAATCGTTATTCTGGTTGAACCATTGTACAGCGTTTGTTCTCCATGTGCAAAACAAACCCTTCATACAAAATAACATCTATTCAACCTAAAAGCATTAAAAACCATTCAGACATATATAGAGTAGTCCTCTCAGACATCTGATTGGACGCAATCAAGCTTTGTGGCAGGAGATCACACACTTTTCAACGTTAATGAATATACTCTGGCAATCAGAGAGTCCTGCAGAAATCAGCAGCAGCTCCTGTGTTTGTTGTTGAGGACTCTTTGTTTGTCAGAGACTTTAAACTGTGACTGAATAAAACACTAAAAAAGACCAAAGGGACAAAAACAACGTGGGCGAACATGAACATGTGCGTTGAGTCACGTGACCTCGGATCGTCTTGCAGCTCGGTGCTGGAGCAGCTCTTTTGTCGGCAGATTTTTACACTGAAGACTTTACATAAGCTGCTTTGTTCTCAGCTCGTCGTCCTCCACAGAGCAGGTGTGATGTCGGCTAAGCCAACAGTGTGGAGGTGGATGATGACAGACGGCTGTGTTCACACCTCAACTGACGCAAACACACTCTGCTCACTTTGATCCTTAAGTTCAGCTCAGCTAGGCTGGAGAGAAATATGTGACCAGAGAATTTAAACACAAATAACCTTTATGACTGTTTAATAAATTAAAGATTTCCTCCATCCTGTAGTAGGTGAAGGACATGTTGTGTCCTTCTTTACTGCAGTCTGGACAGATGCTCACAGTGAATCGCTCTCTGATGTTAAAACCAGTGTTTGAATTATATCGTGGCTTTTGCGGAGCCCTGTTTTTCACTGGTGGGAGGGTACTGTGCTGTAGACATACAGTACATGAATGTACATTTCTACAAGCAAAAATATTCTATCAATACATTTCAGTTCATACAGAGAATATTTAGCCTGGAACAACAAAGAAACAGAAACATTATTGTTGCCAGGACACATCCTCTCACAACAACAGAAGGGTAGCCAAAACAGTCAGAAACAACAATTGTATTGTATGTATTATTGTATTGCTAGTTGTGTGTTCTTGGCGGTGCATTCACAGATGATTCCTATTATGTAATCATGTAGTCCCTTTCCTGATTGGTGTCTGTGCCTCACCTAAAATATTTAAAACTGGCATTACATCTTTAGTGATCACGCTGATGACGGCTTGTAGCTGAAACACGTTTGTTTGTTTGCCCAAAATAAACTAAAAAAGACTCTTTATCTGTGAGTGCCGGTGATTTATCATATGAAACTAGAAAACATAAGAAACCCATTGGTACCAACCATGTCATATTAGCTTGACGCGAAGGAGGTTAAATAAAGCCCCAAACTTAAGCAAAATTTTGGCAGGGGAAAACTGGCATGGCCATTTTCAAATGGGTTCTATGGGTACCAACGAGTCTCCCCTTTACAGACATGCCCACTTTATGATAATCACATGCAGTTTGGGGCAAGTCATAGTCAAGTCAGCACACTGACACACTGACAGCTGTTGTTGCCTGTTGGGCTTGAGTTTGCCATGTTATGATTTGAGCATATTTTTTATGCTAAATGCAGTACTTGTGAGGGTTTCTGGACAATATTTGTCATTGTTTTGTGTCCGTAATTGATTTCCAATAATAAATACATACATACCTTTACATAAAGCTGCATATTTGCCCACTCCCATGTTGATAAGAGTATTAAATACTTGACAAATCTCCCTTTAAGGTACATTTTGAACAGATAAAACATGTGCAATTAATTTGCGATTAATCACGATTAACTATTTTAATTGATTGACAGCCCTAGATAAAATATAACATAAAATCTAAAATAAAATAAAACATATTATGAAATAAAATATATTGATCAATAATTATAATCCAATAATATGATATATATTATTCTGAAATGGGCCATTCTGCATAAAGAGTACTTTTGCTTTTTGGTACTATCAGTATATTTTGATGCTAATACTTTTCTAATTTGTAAATGCAGGACTTTTACTTGTAACTGAGTATTTCTACACTGTTGTATTTGTACTTTTACTGAAGTAAAATATCTGAATACTTCTTCCACCACTGTGCTAAAGTCAGAAAGGTGTTGGATCTGATAAAAGTTTAAGTAAAAGTTTAGTAAAGCAACTAAATAAACACCAGCAGCAGATTGTTGTGGTGTCTTTTACATCCTGTTCTTCTTCTTCTCTGTCATTATCAGCAGACATTAATGTGTCCTTGAGTCCTGAAAGGTCAATTAAATAAGACCTTCTATTGATCGAAAAAACAACAATCAATGCACTGAGTTACAGATTTCATCAGTGATCCATCCAGTGATTAACTCAGACAGCAGATGTCCAGACTTACATAGATTCGCTTCCTGTTTTCACCCGACGCCTGACCTCCGTCTGCACTCACTCTGTCCTATCACATTCTCAGTCAAACTCAGAGAAAATGTTGAGTGTCACAGAAAAACAGAGTAGTAGTCTTTATATATGAGTTAAATTTAGATAAATTTGAAACTAACATCTGCTTTAAACCCACGTAGACTAAAACTATCTCTAGTTTTGTGTGAAAAAGAAGTGAAAACCCCTGGTCAGAGCTGAGAGGTCAACACACTCTCACATCTGCTTTCATAACCCACTTAACTTCGTCTTTTATTCAGTATTAAATACTTGACAAATCTCCCTTTAAGGTACATTTTGAACAGATAAAAAATTTGCGATTCATTTGGGATTAATTGTGATTAACTATGGACAATCATGCAATTAATTGCGATTAAATATTTTAATCAATTGACAGCCCTAATTATCAATTATATTATTATATTATTTATATTTAGCCTATATATATTTACATTAGATATGTTTACATCATCTCATCTCATCTTCAACCGCTTATCCGGGGTCGGGTCGCTGCGGCAACAGTTCCAGCAGGGGACCCCAAACTTCCCTTTCCCGGGCCACATTAACCAGCTCTGACTGGGGGATCCCGAGACGTTCCCAGGCCAGTGTGGAGATATAATCTCTCCACCTAGTCCTGGGTCTTCCCCGTGGCCTCCTCCCAGCTGCTCGTGCCTGGAACACCTCCCTAGGGAGGCGCCCAGCGGGGCATCCTTACTAGATGCCCGAACCACCTCAGCTGGCTCCTTTCAAAGCAAAGGAGTAGTGGCTCTACTCCAAGTCCCTCACGGATTACTGAGTTTCTCACCCTATCTCTAAGGGAGACGCCAGACATCCCCCTGAGGAAACCCATTTCGTCCGCTTGTACCCGCGATCTAGTTCTTTCGGTCATGACCCAACCCTCATGACCATAGGTGAGAGTAGTAGTAGCCTTCCGGCTCAGCTCTCTTTTCGTCACAACGGTGCGGTAAAGCGAATGCAATACCGCCCCCGCTGCTCCTATTCTCCGGCCAATCTCACGCCATCATTATATTGTATATTCTTATATTAATAGCATTGACTTGGAATGATGTCTGTTTAATGTAATAAAAATAAGCTTTGGTGTAGTTAAACTACTTTTGCCATGTTGCTGTAGCTTAGCTTGCTACATTTCTCTGGGGGGTAGCTTCAGTGTGGTGAAGCTACATTTTATGAAGAGTAACTGGTAGCTTAGCTGACCACACTTTACAAGTAGCTTGCCCAACACTGACAATATACCACTTAGTGTCCAGTTTATTAGGTACACCTAGCTAAGGATCCAGTGCTGCCTGCCAGTCTTTTAAGCTCCACAACTTCCTGAGGGTGCATGTTTCTTGTACCGAGTATATTGGGTCCGCAGAGAATCCCACTTCTTCATCATAGAATTAGTTCTTTCTCTGAAAGACAAAGTCAAGTTTTATAAGCATTGTGCCGAGTTAGCTTGTCCGATTCATATTATATCTATATGGAGTGCAACAAGGGTTATTTTTGCTCTTGTTGACAGGGTGGATTCAAGACTCTAGTTAGCTTGCTAGCACATTAACAACACAACCTGATGTTGAAATAACAATTATATTTACCAAGCAATAGCACAAACAATTACGTACAGTTTCTGTTTCAGGGCTCAATGGCTGACTAGAAAATCTGACCTGATATAACAAGTCTGTTTTCAGTCTCGTGCCAGAGTTCTGTTTTCACCACTCGGTTGGCTTAAGAGTTTTCGCTGTGATGTCATACAGAGGTTTCCTCTCCTGAATCATGCCGATCAGTTGGTCTTCAGTTTCTTCACTCCAGATAGCCATGACGTGAAAATATTTGTGTATTCAGATGAGATGAAAATGAAAAAGGAGAAGAGACTTCTGTGTGCACCATCTTGACTTTACCCGTTGGCTTGCTTTCTTCACTTCCGTTTCTCTTCTCGTGCACTGATTCGCTTAAGCTGAACCGCCAATCAGAGTGAATTCTCCCACCGTCGGGCGCCGCCGCCGATTCAACATGCTGAATCGGCCGAAAAAGCTCCCAACACGAAGAAACTAAACCGACAGTCGCTCACCGACGGCCCCGAACTGTCCGACAGCCGACCGCCAGCTTGGCGTGTCAGGGCCTTAAAACTAACACCTGTCAGTATAACACAGAACAGTTCAACAGCACCACAAACTTCATCCTTCACAATGATCCTGCGGTTGATAACTGCACTGAGTTGATTTATTTCTCCACACTGGCTGAATATTTTCATCCTGAAGGCTGCAGAAATCAGATTGAGACAAAATTCCTTCAGACAGGAAACTAAGATATTTTTATACAAAGAAACTTTTTGTCCAGATGAAATCAGATGAAAACAAACAAGGAGAGTCTGGAATTAAGATGGGATATAAAATACGTTAGCCATAAGCTGCTCTCTCTCTCTCTCTCTCTTTCTCTCTCTCTCCCTCTCTCTCTCTCTCTCTCTCTCTCTACTGTAAATCGATGTGAAAGCCATCGTGTCCTGTTCTGCTTGGCTGTGCAATAATGACGCTGGTGAAGAGAAACGACCTGCCCGGGCAGCTCTCACCTCCAAACCCTCCGACTACAGCTGAGAGCTGCATCACTGACCTGATAACATTTAAATCAAGACGTTTTTAGTCTCAGCCTCAAGAGAAACACTCAGCTAATGTGGTGACATAATTGCACTTCTGTCTTTAGGAATCTTCTAGAAAGTTTCACTGCTGTAGTATCAAGAAAATAAAGAACATTCCCTCAGGATAAAAAAAAGTTTTGTGTTACATTTTCTGTTTGTGGAACATCAATAGTTTCAGGCTGTGAAAGATGGAGATGTCAGTCTGAAACAAAATATCTCAACAACTATTGAAGAGATTGTGATGAAAGCTGATGTTGATATTCTACAGAGATTCAGTTAGACGCTCTAAAACTACTGAGAGCTGAACAGAGAGACTTTCTCTCTGGTCTCCAGCGTAAACACACCAGTGTTGATCTACACGAGACACAGCTTGTTTGAAAGGGAAGACCGAAAACTGCACTGAAAAACGATTGGATTTATTTCTCCATACTGGCTAAATATTTTCATCCTGAAGGCTGAAGAAATCAGATTAACTAAATGAATGTTCAGACACGAAACTGCTTCTTAGAATGAAAATTAAACCCCAGACTAATTGGGTTTAAGCTTTTATACAAGGTTTAAATGGGCCAAATTAATAGGCCAAGATATTTTATATAAAGTAGGGCTGTCAATCGATTAATATAGCTGTAAAACTGACCCCGCTACAACCTAAAAATTGCAAGTTGCGTTAATGTATTAAAGAACTTAGTGATGTTAAAACGAATTTGCGTTACCACTTTATTATCACGTTAACTTTGATAGCCTTGATATAACGTGGTCTGCCCTGACCCGAGCCCGTGTGGATGCAGCATTAGTTTGGTTAGAATTGTTTGAACGGGGCGTATTGCGTAAAGCAAGAATTGATTTTGCCGTCAGAGATGTTTTTGAAGTGTTATTAAAGCATGACACTGGTACTCTTCATTATTACACCAACTTTTTGATGTGACGAACATAAATGCACCTCACATCGATTCCACCCGGGGACTTTTGTTGCATGTCATACCCCCCAAAAAACAAAAAAACACAGTGACAATAAGACCTGCACCAGCACATAACCCACCACAACATGTTGTTTTTGTACAGATTAAACAAACGGGATATAGCATTATATCCCGTTAATCATTGAGCTTTAGAGGTGCTGGCACGTAGATTTTGTTACCTTTGGACAGAGCAGTGGGTAACCTCCGGTTCTGAAAAAGGAAGCCAATGTTGAAGTGCCTTAAACTTGCATTCTTTCTAATAGCCAGCAGGGGGCGACTCCTTTGGTTGCAAAAAGAAGTCTGATTGTATAGAAGTCTATGAGAAAATGACCCTACTATTTGATTTATTACCTCAGTAAAGTTTCAAGTCTTCTTCAACACAGCATGATGTTCATTTCATAAATTATGGTCCCATTTAGAGTCAAATAGACCATAAAGCAGGGTATGCTTTAGGGTGTGGCTACCTTGTGATTGACAGGTCGCTACCACGGCGCTGTCCGGTCTGGGAGTTGTCCAAGTTTTCATCTTTCAACTTTAACCCTTTCACAGTGTGTTTTCAGTTCATGAAAGTTAATTATAACCTTTTTTGTCGCCTAAATATGTCTTATTCAGCGTTCGGTTGTACTTGGCTCCACCTTCTTGTGTCATTTCTGGTTGCAAAAAACCAAGATGTCAGGCTCAATGCTTCAAAACCGTAGTCCACAAATCAATGGTGACATCACGGTGACTACATCCACTTCTTATATACAGTCTATGGGACAGAGCCAGACTTGCTGTTTCCCTCTGTTTTCCAGTCTTTTTACTAAGCTAAGCTTAGCACTGTTTAGCTGTAAAATGAGAAAGTTTGTGACCCGGCCGCCATGTTGAAAACAATCAAGCAAAAACCAAGCACTGCCCACTGGCCAGGGCAAACTTTCTCATTTTACAGCTAAACTCTACACTACAAGATGTTTCTGAAAACTGTGAGGCAAAAAATAGGCATTACAGTAACAGAATATTAGTTCATATTTGATCAGTGCTGCTTAGTTTGACCGTTTGATTGGAGTTCATGAGTTTGATGAGCAGTGATTGACAGCTGCGTTAGAGACTCCTCTGCTCTGATTGGTTGTTTTTCTTCGGGATCGGTGGAATCTTGCACAGGAGGAGGCAGAGGAACATGATTTATTCACAGATTATCTATCTCATGTATTACTGTCAGGATATAGTGACAGTTTGAGCAAACATGACAAACGTTATTGTTTATTAATGATACCAACTGTAGCTTTAAGACTGAGAGCCCCTGCAGACTGTAGAGTTTGTGTGTTTACACTTGAGTGCAGCACAGAGAGTCTCAGTCTGCTGTATGCTGAGTGTTGGAGCTGCAGTCTGATGTATTGTGTTTGTATCAGAAGAAACAGAGCAGCAGTTGTTGAACATTAGCAGTTCTCTCACGTTCTGCGTTCCTCTGTTCTCATCACGCATGAGAGCTCGCTGCTAGAACCGCCCAGCTGCTGCTGCTGCTTCGTCCACACGATCCAATTTCAGCAGGTCAGGAGCTCCCTGATTGGCTCAGGGTTCAGCATACTGATGACATCGCTGAGGGGGAAAGCCTCGTCGCTGCCGCCGCTGCGTCCTCTCGCTGTCACTGCAGAATAAAAGTCACAGTCAGACTTAATGATCAGACTTAGCAGAGGTCAGGAGGTTACATGTAGCTGACAGTCCTCAGACACCGTTAATGTACGTTAAAGTCATTTATCTGAACACGCAGCGATTTACAGCCAGGTCAGCTCCAACATCTTCACACCTGGAAGGACTTTAAAGCACCAGTGCGTAACATTTCAGAGGCTTCATATCTACATAGGGAGCGGCTCCTCTTCACGCAGTCCGCCCTGTTGCTCCGACATGTTTCTACAGTAGCCCAGAAGAGACAAACCAAACTCTGGCTCTAGAGAGAGCCTTTTACTTTTTTATTTATCTGAAGGCCACCGTAGTTCTCAGACATGCTTGTGAAACTACGGTAACGTGAGTGCAAAACCTTGATGCCGCCAGCCGCCAATTGACTTCCATTGCTCCTAAAGTAGTGTTATTATGGTTAGGATGGCCTCTGAGTGAGGTAAATGGCGTTACCACGGTTTTACACTCGGTAACTCACTGAGCGGAGGGGTACTCAGTTGGTTGCAATCTGCAACCACACCACTAGATGTCACCAAATCCCACACACTGTCTCTTTAAAGATCCCAGGTTTGATGTGAATTGGTGACGTTGCCATTCATTGTTAGTACTTTAACCTCTGGACCACCAGGACGCTCCTGAGTTATGAAAGTTTTAATTACGACTTTTAGATTGAGTGAAGTCAACAGAGAACAAAGAATCTGGCTGTTGTGAATCCTAATGCAATACATATGAAATTGACGAAATATTGTTTTCTTTTACAGCAAACACTTCAAAGTATATTTACAGGGCATATTTGTTTACTGGAGAGAAACTTTAATTTAGGACAAAGTTACACTTTACGCATCAGAAGTGGCCTCTGCTTCTTTTGGCTAAAGATCTTTAATCTCCAACTATTATTAGTTTTTTCTACACCGACATTTTGATCAAAGCGTCATAAAAAAGGGATTTTCTTTTTTTTTTTTATCAGGTCTAAGAGCACTGTACAGCACAGAGATGTTTCTTTAATAATACATGACTTGTTTTAACAGCAGAAGCAGTAAATGCTCAATCCACACACTTTCAGATGTGAGTGCTCCATTTGTTTGGTTGATCATGCAGTTTTAATTGATGGGAGCTTCTAGTTCAGATCTGGTTCGGATGTCTCTGCGTCACAAAAGGAAACATGAAACTTTTCAGTTAACATTTCTACTGGTACAAATCCTGTTATGTCAACGGTGTGTTTTTATATAATGTGACAAATTAGAGGTGGTGGTGTAGTGACCTCTCAAAGGAATAGCTGTCGAGCTAACTGCTAACATGCCAGCCAGCCAGGAACATGCTTGCGCTAGTCAATCACAATAGCTCTCCAAGCTAGCTGGACTTCAACTTTAGGTTGGCAAGTAAACTAACAGGACAACAAGTCAATGGTCACAGAAGTCCAATGTCCAACACAAATCCTGTAGCCAGAGTCTTGTATTTTTTGGTTGGAGTTTAGGGGTAAAGAAGTGCAGATATTTGACAAAGTGAAACCGTTCTGATTGTTTCTCTGGTTTCATGTCTTTTTACAGATCGTCTTCCGGAAGATCAGTGACGTGAAACGTGAGGAGGAGGAGATGTTGAGGAGGAAGAATGAGGCTCCTCTGAACCTTCCTCCGGATCATCCGGTCCGACGGCTCTTCCAGCGTTTCCGGCAGCAGAGGGAGGCACGGATCGCCAGCGAGCGGGCCAATCAAAGCGCCGTTGATGTGGAGAAAGGCGTCGTTCCCCTGGAGCCGCCCAAAGGTCCAGAGGTCCTGGCCTCCACCAGTATAGTCATGGTGACAGAGAGCCCAGCCACACCCACCACCTCCTCAACATCCATCGCATCCTCTTCATCAAAGACCTCCAGCCGAGTCATGCTCCACGCTCCCGCCACCCAAAACGGAAACCTGATCGGCTGCAAATCCGCAGAGCCGCCCAAAGCTAAAGGCTGGGGACGATTCAAGGAGTCGGTCGTGAAGGCCGAGTCGTGGAGCAGCGTCTCTAAGGCTGAATCCATGGAGACGCTGCCCGATAGAACTAAGTCTCAGGACGAGATGTCCCTCAAGAAAACAGACTCCTGTGACAGTGGCATCACAAAGAGCGACCTCCGTTTGGACAATGTCAGCAACGCCAGAACGCCGCAGGAGCAAAGCCCAGTCCAGTCTGACGAGAAGAGGGTCTTCTGTCCGATACCGGAGCAGAGCATGCAAGCCTCTTTCCTCGAGCTGAAACAGGAATTGAGAGGAGACATCAGATCTCTGAACGGTCGCATGGCAGGGCTGGAGACTCAGCTGGCTGAGATGCTGCGACTTCTCAAATCCAGGAAGTCGTCTGGCTCCTTCTTCGAGATCTCGCGGCCTCCTTCCCCAGACTCCGATAAGGACAGCATCTCCTAAACTGGACATGGAGTCGGTCCGCGGGAATCAAACTCAACCTGTTCACTCTCCAGATGTCAGACAAGAGCTTCTGACTGCAGTGTGAAGCTGTGCTGATGGTGGTTGACGATGATATCACACAAAAGCACTTCGTTCGTAGGATCGCTTGGCGAGACGTTACCTACTGAATTGACGTCAAACTGGAATAAAGCTGATTTTTACTTCGATAAGAGACTATAGAAAGAGTCATGACAGGCATGATGGCACCTTTGGTCCTCAGGAGGGTTTAGACCTTCATATGATTTTGGCAATAATAAGAGATGGCTTTAACGTTGCTGTTTTAAACAGGACTTTGGCACTGTGATGAACATAATCGCGTTCTATATGTTCATGGGTTGGTTTTGACCCATCTCATGAGATCTGGTCCACAAAGTCTGGTTAGCTGTTCAGAACCTCCAGATACTGAAGGGTCCGCTCTCATTGGCTGTCTGCACACTTCAATCAAAAGAAGGTTTACACAATTCAAAATGACAGCGGTGCATTCGAGGAGAATCAGTGAGAGACATCTATCTGTGATTCAAGATGGCGTCCATGATGTCACTACTTCCACGTATCGTAGGTTGGTTTTTCTGATGGCGCTGTTTGAGAATTGACCGCTGCATGACATGATATCAAAGCAACGCTCTGTGATTGGTTGTTAATTGCGTCGATCAAAAGACGGACATTCAGTGTAAGCAGAAAGCTGCTGAACTCGGACATTGTGGATCAGACTTTCAGCTGATGAACGGTTTGGCTCGGTGATTCGGTTTAGTGGGGTTTGTTACAAAAACGGCGGCAGAATGTCCCCGCCTTCATGCAGACTATAAACACTGTGTGTACAGATTTCACTGTTTGGGATCGGCAGTGTTTTTATATCTAGAATGAATGTGAAAGATTTGATGCAGCACAGTGACAATGAGGCCCTAAATGTGTCTGATGTTTAATTCCTGCACAGAGCTGGGCATTAGTCTTGATATTTAGTTTTTATAAAAAAAAAAAAATCAGTGTATGCACGTTTCCATGTTGATTCAACTCTGAATGGAGCCCACGGGGTTAACACATCCAAATTCAAACACAAAAGTAATCTGATTTCTTCAGCGTAAGTGTTCACACATCTTAGACGGTAATAATTCTTATATCTGCGGCTGCTTAAATGCATCTGAATTCAAGTGGAATAACGACATTGTATATATACTCTTTAATTCAGGTGTTTTTAAGAGATGGCACTTTTATACTCACACTGTACAGACCAATCGATCGGCCGCGACTGAACATAAACATTCAGTGACGGAGCTAAATTGGCCCTCATCAGTCACGTGACCCTCCTCTTTTATGTCATAGATGTCCTTGGAGAGGCTCCTGAAACAGTGCTGCTGCATGGGCTCTACTTAGTCTTTCCTTTGCTGAGAAAGGACTTATATGTAGCTTTTATTTTGACAGGCAGCTTGAGATAGCAGGGAGGTGTTTCTTAAGAATGTGTCCAAATTGCACAGATGTTATTTACACTTGCTGAGATCTGACAGCGATCAGATGTTCATACCAGATGGAGATAAGATCTTATACACAGTAATTTCTAGTTCTCCATTAGTGACTAAAACCACTTCATTGGTTTTTACTTTTGGTCTTTGTGAAGAAAACATCTTCACATCAAAGGCCTCGATCACACGGAGACGCGACGCTAGTAACGCGTCGCCCACAAAACCATTGTTTTCTTATGCTACGGCGCGCCTGCTGTGCACTCTTTTCTTGCGCTGCGCGTCACGCATTTCTAGAGTTTTTAAACACCCGGCGCAGGGTCGCACCGCTCGTCAATGTCACACTTGGCTCAGGCAACCAATCAAATTGAGCAAGAGGCGGGCTTTACCACTTAACTACTTCCTTCCTCTTGTTTTGATGGGTTATGGCTGGAAAGGATCCGTCTTGTGTAAATATGACGTTACGTTCTCATTGTAATCTGAGCGACTCGGGGAAAACAACTCGGAAGAGATCGGATGCCCTTTGCGGGGGAGAGAAGACCGTTGTATTAATGTTGGAAACAGACGAAATCATGCAGGGTCACGAGAAACTCCTTCAGCTCACTTCAGCGGGGCCTCCGGCAGCGACCAACCCGCCACGGACAGACCCAGAGACGGCTTCCTGGCAGTCCGGGCTTCGGCGGGAGGCGGAGAGCCCGGTGCCCGGCTCCTCCTCCTGGCCAGGAGAAGCTCGCTGCTCCATCGGTCTCCGCTGGGAGCCAAGACTGTCACCACGCTGCTGAAAGCCTAGGCCATATCAGCAGCCAGTCAGCGACGACTTGTAGCAGCCAAACTACCTGCAGTGCTAACATGACGAGGTTGGCATGTTTTCATCTCTGGACAGATGTTGTCTACAGAACAGCGACAGCAGCGATTGTTGATCCATTTGTTGTTATTTGTTTACTGTCAAATGTACCGACAACCACACGTTTGTTGCCGCTCGCTGGCAGATTGTGCTCGAGCAAACTGTAACGGAGCAGATGAGATAGACGAATGTCCTGTTTAGCTGGAGGTCACGACAGCCAATAGACTCCCAGGAGAGCCGTGATTGGCTCAGCTAAGGCCGTCTACACGTATGCAAATATTTTTTAAAACAGATGTTCTCCTCTACGTTTTGTCCTCTCGTCCACACGCAAACAGAGTTTTGGGTCACAAAAACTGATATTTTTGAAAACGCCTTCTAAGGTGCAGATTTTAAAAACTTTGTGTAATGAGCATGCACCAGAAACAACAACAAAGATGGTGGACTACCGGCTTTTTTACATTTTGCAGCCCTAGTTTGGAGTCGTTTTTGCATTCGAGTGTGGACGGAGATATTTTGTAGAAAGAAAGGTTGTGTGGACAGATTTATTTTTTTAAAAACAGAGGAGAAAATATCCGTTTTTAAAAATATCTGTATACATGTAGACTGGGCCTAAATCCGTCTGTTTTGTCTGCATGGCTCGCCAGTTCTTCCTTTAGCTTTAGTGTCTTCATCTGTGCCTCCATCAAAGTTCCAGCGCAGGAAACCTTAACAATTTTATATGCAACGTTTTCTCTTTGAAATACAACTGATTTCACTCGCCTCTCCCTCATCTAGTCAGCTGGTCGGATTACATCCAACACGTCTCATCAGTTATCTCGATGACGTGTAATCTGAAGGTCCGGTCACATCAGAATTTATAACGGTAACATTTTGGACCAAAATCAATTAACTTTGGTCAAAAATGGAGGAAGCTATCATACTGGCTGTGTCGCTTCATTCACCTCTATATATATAGTTTCTCCTCTTGAGTATAAACTGCTCCACAAAAGAGATTATGATGAGCTTCCAGGTTGACTGAGCGTCTCCAAACATGTTTAAGAGTGAATCTACAATAATGAACGTCAGTGCTGATGACCTCCACATTTACATCGTTCCCTCCTGCTCCACCTGCGCCTATATGGCCTTGGTGTAAACTTTTCTGTAGTTATCTCTGGGGTCTCTCACAGGTTTCTGAGGAAACATGAAAACCTGGAGTTTGGGTTTATTACTCGTCACCGTCTTTGTCAGCTACTGGAGACTAAAAGTCCTGATTATGGTCAAAAAGAGTCGAGCTGAGACCTGATGAGCAGCAGTGTGATAGACTGAGACACCTGTCAATCAAGGTAAAAACACCCCCACAAACATACTTAAATCTTAATATTTCCTTCATGGCACATTCATTCTGACACCAGAAGAAGTGAAGTTATCTCCTGAGAGCTGAATTTGCATAAAAAAGTCTTTGTATTTGTTGACAGAAGTTGAGGTTTTTACAATTCACTTAAGTGTTTTCTTGTAGATGCATCTAGTGGACGTTAGAGGAACTGCAGCCGCAAACTAGCGAAGCTCCGCGCTGCGTAAATTTCGTCATCTTCCTACAGTGTGCCTGCGAGTGTCTGTGTATACAAATGTATGATCTTGTGAACACGCCTGCCCAAACAAACACCCAAATGTAGCATAAATAATGACGTCCGTGTTCATTTGGAGTTTATCCGGGTCTCTAAGCTTCACCTTCAACACTGAGCTGACTGAGCAGGAATCTGTTTACTCCCTGAACTATTACTGACATCATTAAAATGCAAATTTTAGGCAAATCAGATTGATAATATAGAATATATCTTGTTTTTTAATATAAAAGGTTCTGCAGCTTTAAGTTGAGTATCATCTGCAAACATGATAAACTAAAAGAAAGTCTACAAATCCGATGCTTTATTTAAATGTTACCTGTCATTGTGTCATCACCTGAGAAGAAAGAAGATGTACTTTTGTCTTGACTTTGATATCTTGTGTACCTTGTGTAGGTGTGATTATAATATAGCGTCATAATATGCAATTATTGCCATGTATGCTGTTTGTACTGAGAGGCTGGTTGTTGTTTGTGGTACTTTGTGTGTCTCGCGTTGTCCCACGAGCACCGCCGGTATCGGCACTGATGCACTTTGGTCGTCTCTGCGTGACGCTGGTGTCTGAAATTGTATTTTAAAGAAAGACTGAAACCGAGCTCACTTTGCCTTGCTACTTAAATATCTCGGAGGACTTGGAAGTTTTGTTCTCTCTAAACTTTAATTCCTTCTGCTGTTGGTCACATTTATGTAACGGCCACAGTCTGTGCATGAAAAGCGCCTCAATGTTAAAAAAAAACCCGTCTTTATCAATGTCACGTATGCACTGTTCTGGAAACTCACAACTCGGAGGAAACGCTTGAGGGGAAACTTGTAGTAACCACAGATGTATAATCTTATTTCTGTTCTTCACTTATTGTCAGGAATGAAAACTGTATCATTCAGCACAAAGAGTATTTCTAAGAAAATCACATCAAACGTCAAGAATAAATGATTTCATACTTTGTACTTTTTGTATCTTCATTTGCTGTTTTTCTGTTCTTACGGTTTCATTTGTTGTAAAAGAACTCTGACTGCTCATTTAGACATCAAATCAATCTGCATTAGAGGTCACCAAAGGTCATTTTATACAGTGAGGTCAAATTTTTATTTAAATGGTCTCACTACAATGAAATGGCTACTATGGTGACTAACATCATCACACATGAATACAGTTGGACTCATTGGAACCACAAGAGTCTCAGCTTTACAGTGATACCCAATTTATGTAATTCTAAGACTGTTTAAGGACCCCAGTATGCAGAAATATTAAAATACACCATTTTACAATAGGAGACAATAACACATTCATACTGCATGCAAAAAACTGCATGTGATTATCATAAAGTGGGCATGTCTGTAAAGGGGAGACTCGTGGGTACCCATAGAACCCATTTTCATTCACATATCTTGAGGTCAGAGGTCAAGGGACCCATTTTCAAATCAAAACAAATCACTACTACCTCAATTATTTTCTATTTTAAAACAAACATTGTAACTTGTACACTTTGCTAATATATATAATAGGTTATTCTATGTTTATATTTTATATTTTCTATGTTAGTTGTAGTAGTCGGGTATATTTATAGTGTATTCCAATATTCTTTATATTGTATATTCTATAGATATATTTCTCTAGTGTTATGTACATTTATTTACTGTTCCAGTGCATTGCCTGGATAACCTGCTGCTGTAAAGCTGTAACACAATAATTTCCCAATAATTTCCCAATTTGGGATCTATCTATCTATCTATCTATCTATAATGAACAGAGGGGGGGGAAATAATTTGATGACAACAACATTGATTCAGATCAATGTTGTTGTCATCAAATCCTTTCTACATGATTTACATTAATTAAATAATTAAATCAGGTTCATCTTATCTGTTTCAAATCTGCTCGTCTTTGTGTTTCTGAACTCGTGTCTCTGTTTCTCCTCCTGGATCGTTTCCAAACCAACAGGGAATCCCTGAATCTCCCCCTCGAATGAAAGCTGCTCTCTGCAGAGCTGGCAGCTCCCTCCCTCCCTCCCTCCTCCTTCCCTCCTCACTCCCTCCCTCTCTCTCTCCTTCCTCCTCCTCATTTGATGTTCTGCATTGCAGTACCAGCCCTCCTCCTCCTCCTCCTCCTCTCTTCCTCCAGGTTGATCTCTGCAGCAGCGAACAAACAGCAGGGCAATCCTCTCAGTCTGACACTAAACATGCCTGCACAGCCTTCTCCTCCTCCTCCTCCTCCTCCCTCCTCTCTCCTCCTCTGAAACTCCTGCATCTCTGCGTTATCCTGAAGTCACAGCGCTCTCTACAGAGCAGACACAGACATTACAGCCAGCTGCAGGTTTTATCTTCAACTCCAGACTTTATCAACATCAATGTAATGGTTGCAAGAGTAGAAAACAAGAACCATAAAATCACTTATATATATAATTGAAGAAAACACTTTTTAATGTTTCACAATTAACAGCATCCAAGTGTTGTAAAGATGTAAAATTTAGCTAACATTTTTAAGGACACACAAAAAACATTAACCCCTTACCATTCCGACCTCTTTTTTAGAGGTTAATAAATAATAATAAATAATCAGCAGTACATGTCACATAGAAGTGGTGTACATCATCTGAAGGCTGAGAACCTGAAGGTTAATTTGAGCTGCAGCTCAGCACTGTGTCAAGTTGTTCTAGTCGTAAATCAGAAATAAAAATTAATAAATTCATTAAAATAAAATGTTAAAGTGTATAAGGGTTTAGGACATTATGATAGAAGTATATGATGGTCATTCCCATGCTCTATTATGTCTCATAAATTGTTGCAGCATTTTTTGGGTCATTTGTTACACAGATTTGGATTGCAAGAATTGCATTTTTCGGCAATTGGGTGGCAAGCACTTCTGTTCTGGAAACTGCTCAGAAACCCCCTTATTGTCAATCTACCTCGGAAAGCCATCCATCCTCTGAATGCTCTAAGTCTGTAGTTTGTGGCTGTGAAGTTTCATGATGCTGTGATTATCCTAGAGTTCACCACAGGTCATTTTATACAGTTTGGTTAAGTTTAAAAAAAAAAAATGGTTTCAGTACAATGAAATGGCTTTTATGGGGATTAACATCATCACACGTGAATACAATTGGATCCACAAGAGTCTCAGCTTTACAGTGATACCAAATTTATGTAATTCCAAGACTGTTTAGGGACCCCAGTATGTAGAAATATTCAAATACACCTTTTTAGAATATACGATAATAAAACATTTATACTGCGTTTAAAAAACTGCATGTGATTATCATAAAGTGGGCATGTCTGTAAAGGGGAGACTCGTGGGTACCCACAGAACCCATTTTCATTCACATATATTGAGGTCAGAGGTCAAGGGGCCCCTTTGAAAATGGCTGTTATATCTCTGCCTTACTCCTGAATTAAGCAGAGATTTCCAAATTCAATCTAATAAACAGGGACCACACGTCTGCTGCTCAGCGCGTTCTCTTTATTTACTTTTTCTCTTCCGGTATACCCATAATACCTTTCAACATTCTAACAGTGGCATGTTAACCATGGACATGACAACGGCCATACTAGTTTTTCCTCACCAAGATGTTGCATAACTTCGTGTTGTTATTCAGCATTCTTTCTGACAAGCTGACATGGTTGGTACAAATGGATTCATTAGGTTTTCTAGTTTCATGTGATACCAGTATTTTAGCCCACTACAACCTGCGAAAGACAGAATAGCAGATTCATTCTTGACTTTGGAAATATCTGTCTGTAACATAGTCATCTAAAAACCTTCCTTAAATGTTAACCGTTAGTGTTTCTCTGTCTGTCTGCAACTTAACTTTGTACTTCTACTCCACTACGTTTCATTCATATGCAAGCTGACTTTTAGGTGATGGTTGAATATTATTTCAGTGTCATTTATGGTTGAAAAACTTAAATTCAACATCACTCATAACGAGCGTCAATAAATTTAATACTTCTGTGTGACGACATTTAAATGTTGCTTCAATCTGATTTTGCTATCTGGAACATCTGTTGTAGGAGCAATGATTGCGTTTGGGTTGGTGCTCTCACTTTAAGTGTGGGCGTGTACCTGTGTGGAGGTGTGTGTGTACGTCACATGGGTACGTCACAGATGCCTCGTGGTAATTACAATCACCTGAGGATGCTACCTGATGGGCAGCAATATGACATTTTAGAGTTTAGTCTAAATCCAAAGAAAAAGAAGAAGAAAGGCTTCCTGATGATCAGTTTCTGGGACAGAGGATTATTTTCTGTTGACCGCTACCTATCTACAATCAGTCCAGTTGTGCTGCAACATCTGAGAGCATCATTTTTAAGGTAAACCTGCTGTGTTTGTTTGCAAGGACTCATTCTGTCACGGTCAGACCTCCCTGCTGCATTAGCTGTCTTCTGATCACAATCAGATTTATTTACCAAACACATGTGCACATACAAAGAATTTGACTCCAGTTTTTTTTTTGCATCTCTCTAGATCAGGGGTCAGCAACCTTTACTATCAAAAGAGACATTTTAGGCAAAAAAAAATAATAATAATCTGTCTGGAGCCGCAAAACATTTGAGCATTGTGATGAAGGTAACACAGTTTATAGTCTAAGTATATAGTATATAAGTCTAATGCAGTGAGGGCCAAAGAGCAAATGTACTACGGAGTATTAGGGCCACATTGAGGGAAAAAACATTTGAGATTTACAGAATAAAGTCATAACTTAACGAGAAACAAAGTTGTAATATTACGAGAATAAAATCATAACTTTACGAGAAAAAAAAGTTGTAATATTACGAGAATAAAGTCATAACATTACGAGAAAAAAGTCGTAATATTACGAGAATAAATTCATAACTTAACGAGAAAAAATAGTCTAATATTACGAGAATAAAGTCATAACTTTACTATACAAAAGTTGTACTATTATGAGAATAAAGTCATAATTTACAAGAAAAAACGTCTTAATATTACGAGAATAAAGTCACAACTTAACGAGAAAAAAAGAAAATAACGTAAAATTACTACTTTATAATATTATGACTTTATTCTCATAATACTATGACTTTATTCTCATAATATTATGACTTTATTCTCATAATATTATGACTTTATTCTCGTAATATTACAACTTTAGTCTCATATTAGGACTTTATTCTCGAAATCTCAGATTTATTTTTTCTTCCTCAATGTATCCCTAATACTCAGTCATACCGTCGTATCATAGACCTACAAAAATGATAAATAAAAATGAAAATGTAAACAAAAAACAGTTATTCATTTCCACTAATTTTTATTATTACTTTTTTTTTTTTTAAATCCACAGGGAGCCACTGGAGAGGGGCTGAAGAGCCGCATGTGGCTCCGTAGCTGCAGGTTGCTGACTCCTGCTCTAGGTTTACAAAACACAGAAATGGAAATAACGTCCAGGGACAAGGACAACAAAGCTGGACAAATAAAGGTAAGGAATACAGACAGCACTGTTAGTTACAAAAATAACCTATGTGGAAAAATAGGTGTAGCCTCTAATAAATTGACTTTATTTTTTTTAAAAAGCATCAATGAAATAATAATAATAGTATATCGAAAAAATAAAAAAAAGTTATAGTATAGTATGTTGAAAATTTTCATGACAAAAAGTCACAGTATATTATGTAGACATTTTTTATGAAAAAACAGTCATAGTATAGTATGTTGAAAAATGTCATGAAAAAAAGTCAGGGTTTAGTATGTCTGAAAATTTCATGATAAAAAGTCATAGTATAGAATGTTGAAAAAAATTGTCATAGCAATGTTAAAAAAAAAAAGTTATAGTAAAGTTTGTCGAAAAAAAGTCATAGTATAGTATTTCGAAAATTTTCATGACAAAAAGTCACAGTATAGCATGTCGAAAAATGTTATGAAACAAAGTCATAGTATAGTATGTCGAAAAATTCCATGATAAAAAGTCGTAGTATAGCATGTCGAAAAATGTTATGAAAAAAAGTCATAGTATAGTATGTCAAAAAATTCCATGATAAAAAGTCATAGTATTATATGTCAAAAAATTTCATGAAAAAAAGTCATAGTATAGCATGTCGAAAAATTTCATGAAAAAAAGTCATAGTATAGCATGTCGAAAAATTCCATGATAAAAAGTCATAGTATCATATGTTGAGAAATTTCATGATACAAAGTCATAGCATAGTTTATAAAAAAAAAGTCAGTATATAGTATGTCGAAAAATGTAATGCTAAAATATCTTAGTATAGTATGTTGAGAAATTTCATTAAAAAAAGTCGTAGTATAGTATGTTAAAATATTTCATGAAAAAAAGTCATAGTATAGTATGTTAAAACATTTCATGAAAAAAAGTCATAGTATCATAAGTCGAGAAATTTCATAAAAAAGTCATAGTATAGTATGTAAAAGAAATGTCATGAAAAAAAGTAATGGTATCATAAATCGAGAAATTTCATAAAAAAAAAGTCAGTGTAGTAGGTCGAAAAATGTCATTATAAAAAGTCATAGTATCGTATGTCAAAAAAAAAGTCATAGTATGTCAAAAAATGTTAGGAGAAAAAGTCATAGTATAGTATGTTGAAAAAATAGTCGTAGTATGTCAAAGAATGTTAGGAGAAAAAGTCATAGTATAGTATGTCGAAACAAAAGTCATAGTATAGTATGTCAAAAAATTCATGAAAAAAAGTAATGGTATCATAAGTCGAGAAATGTCATAAAAAAAGTCATAGTATGGTATGTCGAAAAATGTTATGAAAAAAAATCATAGTATGGTGTCGAAAAAAAGTCACAGTATAGTATGTCAAAACATTTTATGAAAAAAAGTCATAGTATAGTTTATAAAAAAAGTCAGTATATAGTATGTTGAAAAATCTAATGCTAAAAAGTCTTAGTATAGTATGTTGAGAAATTAAATAAACAAAGTCAAAGCATGGCATGTCTAAAAATTTCATGAAAAATCATAGTATGTCAAAAAGGTTTATGGAAAAAAAAGTAATAGTATAGCATGTCGAAATATATTATGAAAAAAAGTCATAGTATCATATATTGAGAAATTTCATGAAAAAAAGTCATAGTATAGTATGTCAAACAATTCATGAAAAAAAGTCATAGTATAGTATGTCAAAAAAAAAGTCAGTATATAGTATGTCGAAAAATGTAATGCTAAAAAGTCATAGTATAGCATGTCGAAAAATGTTATGAAAAAAGTCATAGTATAGTATGTCAAAAAAGTCATAGTATGTCAAAAAATTTTAGGAGAAAAAGTCATAGTATAGTATGTCGAAACAAAAGTCATAGTATAGTATGTCAAAAAATTTAATGAAAAAAAGTAATAGTATCATAAGTTGAGAAATTTCATAAAAAAAAGTCATAGTATAGTATGTCAAAAAATGTCAAGAAAAAAAGTCATAGTATAGTGTGTCAAAATATTTCATGAAAAAAAGTCATAGTATAGTTTATAAAAAAGTCAGAATATAGTATGTCAAAAAATGTTATGAAAAAAAGTCATAGTATAGTATGTCACAAAAAGTCAGTATATAGTATGTCGAAAAAATGTAAAGCTAAAAAGTCTTAGTATAGTATGTTGAGAAATTTCATAAAAAAAGTCATAGTATAGTATGTCAAAAGAATTCATGAAAAAAAGTCATAGTATAGTATGTCAAAAAAATTCATGAAAAAAAGTCATAGTATAGTATGTCAAAAAAATTCATGAAAAAAAGTCATAGTATAGTATGTCGAAAAAATTCATGAAAAAAAGTCATATTATTGTATGTTGAAAGATTATGAAAAAAAAGTCATAGTATAGCATGTGGAAACATTATATGAAAAAAAGTCATAGTATATTATGTCAAAAAAATTCATGAAAAAAGTCATAGTATAGTATGTCAAAAAAATTCATGAAAAAAAGTCGTAGTATAGTATGTCAAAAAAATTCATGAAAAAAAGTCATAGTATATAACGTCAAAAAAAGTCACAGTAAAAATTGTCCAAAAAAAGTCATAGTATAGCACATAGAAATATTTTATGATAAAAAGTCATAGTATCATATGTCGATAAAATTTCATGAAGAAAGTCATAGTATCATATGTCGAAAAATTTCATGAAAAAAAGTAAAGTTTGTCCAAAAAAAGTCATAGTATAGTATGTCGAAATTTTTTTTGAAAAAAAGTCATACAGTGTGTTCCAATCCACGTACTTCCTGAAGTACCATTCAATGTAGTGCACTGTGTGCACTCTGTACTTACTTGAGTTGTGCGTGAATTTCAACGCGGTAGGGTCGTCTCAAATAGAATACTCTTCGGCGAACTTACCGGAAATGACGATCGCAACATTTGACCGCGGCTCGCTACCCGCCAAAATATCTTCTTCTTCTTCGGGGTTTTACGGCAGCTGGCATCCTTTGTGTTGCACTGCTGCCTCCTTCAGGTTTTACCCGTCCACTACCCGCAAAAATATCTGCCTGCTTTGTTGATCCAGAATACACAGAAAATGAAATAAAATGAGTAGACGTGAAATGTTATAACTTACATCTATAAGGTACGTTGTTCAGCACCGCAAAAGCTCCTGCATCATCTGCCACCATTTTCACATGTTTGAATGGTGGTCATGGTCCCGCCCCTTCAGCTACGTAGCCAAGATGGCGACAATTGAGTGTGAAAAGTCATAGTATCATATGTCGAGAAATTTCATAAAAAAGTCATAGTATAGTATGTCAAAAAATGTCATGATAAAAAGCCCTAGTTTAGCATGTCGAAAAATGTAATGAAAAAATGTCATAGTATGGCGAATAATTGCAAGAAAAAAAGTCATAGTATGTCAAAAATGTCAGGATTAAAAGTCATAGTATCATATGTCGAAAAATTTCATGAAAAAAAGTTATATTATAGCATGTAAAAAAATGTCATGATAAAAAGTCATAGTATAGTATGTCGAAAAATGTTATGAAAAAATGTCACAATATAGTATGTCAAAAACTTTCATGATAAAAAGTCATAGTATCATATGTCGATAAAATTTCATGAAAAAAAGTAAAGTTTGTCCAAAAAAAGTCATAGTATAGTATGTAGAATTTTTTTTGAAAAAAAGTCATACAGTGTGTTCCAATCCACGTACTTCCTGAAGTACTATTCAATGTAGTGCACTGTTTGCACTCTGTACTTACTTCAGTAGTGCGTGAATTTCAACGGGGTAGGGTCGTCTCAAATCGAATACTCTGCGGCGCACTTACCGGAAATGACGATCGCAACATTTGACCGCGGCTTTGCCGCTATGACTATACTAGTCATAGTATAGTATGTCAAAAAATTTCAGGAAAAAAGGTCATAGTATAGTATGTTGAAATTTTTTTTAAAATCATAGTATAGTATGTCCAAAAAATTCATAAAAAGTCATAGTATAGTATGTCGAAGAAAAATCATAGTACAGCATGTCAAAAAAAATAAAAAAATTCGTATTATAGTATGTCGAAAAAGAAATTGAGTACTTTTCCTACTGACTTTAACTACATGAAGCTGATAATACTTTTCTACTTTTACTGCTGATACTACATGAAGACTATAACACTCGTGTACTTGTACTACTGACACTTACATGAAGCTGAGAATACTTCAGTACTTTTACTGCTAATACTTTAACTACATAAACCTGAGAGTACTACAATACTTTTACGGCTGATACTTTAACTACATGAAGCTGAGAAGACTTCAGTATTTTTACTGCTGATACTTCAACTACATGAGGCTGAAGATGTATTTTCAGCTCCTTGTTTTTATCTCTGCTTGCAGGTGATGTAGATGTGAAATCAACTTAACAAAATAAAAGCAGACATGGATCGTGGCTCTCAAGCAGAATTAACAACCAAACAGTGGAGTAAACATTAATGAAGACAAATGGAAACCTCGACGGTAAGAAAAACTTTCATTGCTGTGTTTTTAAAGATGAACCGCATTTCAGTTCTACTGCGTTTGTTTTAAAAGTAAGATAAAGCCTTTAGTGTCTCCAGAGGGAGCTGTGTGAAGTCTGATAAATGTCCTCAAGTGATGTCACTTGAGTCATTGTCGGTTGGGTATGAAGACTACGAGTTTGAAAATGAATAAAAACTGGAGGTGTGATGTGAGAAAGAAGTGAGTTTACCAGACCTCTGTAGTCTGCTGCTCATCTCTGCTGCATGCTAGAGCCTCCAGGCTACATTAGCTGCTACTAGCAGAACACACCACAGTCTACTACTACACAACTGTGTAATACAGGTACCAGGTTTTGACGAGGAAGAAGAATGTGTGGAATTAAAAAGATGATATCTCTGAATCTGCTGCATCGATTTTGATCATTTGTTTTAAAAACTGCCCATTGATAAATCTGTGGAGGAAACGTCTCTTCAGTGTCCAGAGTGTTTGCGTTTCTTTGCCTGTCGGACTTCATTTTTCCTCGCTGTTTCCAGATCTCAGTTATTAACCTGGTGAGTACAATATTTTTATTATAACTTATCAAAAGTAGTTATAGTAAACCTGAATCATCTTATATAACCACAGTAAAAAGACACAAAGACATCACCAAAAACATGTTTCCATGTTACACTTTTAAAACTGCTTCTCATAGATGAAGCTGAGGTGAAACTTGTGGCTGAAATGTAAATTACAGGTGTGAAAGGGGACTTTTAGTGCTCAGGGAGCTGTACTGTTTATAACACGGCATCAGAATATATATAATATAACTCATGTCAAAAATCTTAAAGGAGCAGTGTGTAGGATCTGGCAGTGTCTAGCAGTGAGGTGAGGAGATTGCAACCAACTGAAGCCTCTCCCGTGTGCCAACCGTGTTGGAGAGCTACGGTGGTGGACGCGAAAATTGCGAATGACCCTATCTAGAACCATTTTTTTGTGAAAGTCGCGTAGGTCATTTGGAGCAGAGCCAATGCGTTGAGTGTACATGAGACGTGAGTGGCGAAGCAAGAGAGAGAATGAGAGCGGCGGCGACGACGGGAGCGAGGGTTATCAACTCCGGCACAAGCAGGAAAAATTAACGGAGTTTGATTTGTCCGTTCTGGGCTACTGTAGAAACATGGCGGACTCCATGAAGAGGACCCGCTCCCTATGTAGATATAAACGTCTCAAATTCATTCATTATCAGGTGATTATACACTAAAAGAAAACATACTTATTAATATTATATTCCATTTCTGCCAATAGATCCCCCTAATTGTTACACACTGTTCCTTTAAACAAGTACAGGGTATACAGTATTTGATAATGCCGCATCACAATATTATTCTTCATTGCAGAACCATTCATTTAAGAGTTTTCTACTCTGCGGTCAGTATGGGGATCAACTGCAAAACTTTATCAAGCTAAATTAAGAGAAAATACTACTTGTTGGAAATGCTAAGCTAATGATGGACTATTACATGGACCATATACATATTGATTCAAACCTTCTGATTAAATAAATATGATGAGGCTCAACATATTTTGAATGTCATCATTATGGATTTGTTAGCTCACTCCTGACAGAGATTAGTTGTATTGCTGAAATGCTGGATTTATACTGCATTTGAGTAGAAAACACTTAAAACTATAAATGGAATAAAATAATAATAATAAATCAGCAGGATTTAACACACACACACACACACCTTTTTATACCGGACAGTGCCGGGCGTCATGGCAACAGGTGCAGTCTGCTCCCTGATTGGCTGTGTGTCCTGGGATCACCCGTTGCCGTTTGCAGTCAGAAGTGCTGAGTGGACCCTCCTTTTTAAAGGCCCCACCCGGCCGCTTCATGGCCTCCTATTATTTAGCAGATTTGTTTTTGCGTCCTGGCTGAAGCTTCTAGTGTGAGAGGAAAAAACTGCAGCGAGGATCATATATGTGCCTCTGCAGGGACGCCGGGGGCATAACCTAACAAATGTGTGGGGTCAATTGGTAAGGACTGCTTTCTGTTGTGTTCCTTGTGCAGAGGTAGGGAGTGGAGGTAGAGGACTGCTAAGTTGTGTGCTGAGGTGATGGATGTGGATAACATCGACCGGGACTCCACTTTTAAAAGTGTTCACTCCATATATTTCAGAGCCTCACAGTGAGAACTTGGACTCTTGATGAATTTAAGGCAAGTGTTTTGGTTTGTCGGTGCTGTAAAAGTTGTAGTTTAAAGTTTGCTCTGTTGCTCTGAAAAACAACTTAGTAGTACCTCTATTCTCTGATGTGTGTTTGTGAAAATAAACTTGTCACTTGGATTACAAAATTTTGGGATGAATGGTTCTTTTCATGCTGAAGCAGGCAGAAGGGAGCGTTTGTGACGTTGCTGATGATGATCTGCCAGCTTGTTTGTTAGGTGACTCAGATATTAAGAGTGAGCTCCTCTCGCTAGCTGCTACAGGCCGGACGGACGAGGACAATGTCAAAGTTACCTGGTTCCTCTGACGCTAAGGACGCCGGCGACCGGTCAGTAAGAGAAAACAACAAAGATGTCTGCTGTGGAGGAGGAGGTGGTGGTGGTGGTAGGCTTGGGTAGGGAAAAACAACTTGGATGATATTAGAGAACCTAAAAAGACAAACAACATGGAGGAAAAAACAGCTGTGAAAACAGAATGGTGTGATTTCTAATAAGTAGGTAAGGTACTGAAAATGCTTCTTAAAGGGAAACAGAGGGAAGTTAGGGCCAGGACAAAAATAACAAGAGACAACAAGAGAAGACTAAAGTGTGAAATGTAAAGAAGAATTCAGAAAGACGCCAAAGAAACCTGAACTTGAGTGGAGCCTGAAGAAGATTTAAAGATGGCCGCTGATCGCATGGAAGAGAAGAAGTCAATTAAAAGTCAAGATTCATCTGAAACCTCCAGGAGCAGTTGAGGAGAAGACAAAGCTCAACTGGAAACAATCACATGAGGATAATGAACAGGATGAGGGCTAAAGAGGGGAGGGGGAGGGCGTTGGGTCAGCTACACAAACAATGTTCCCCTCGGTACATTTAACATCGAGCCCCGCAGGCGACAACAATGGCGTCAGCAAGGCCCGTCCGCGTCTACACGTTGCTAGATTTCTCTCTGGCTGATTTCAGTGTGCTCGAACAGCACAAAGGTTTTTCCATCGCGCTCAGCAGGTCACAACTCATATAAAGACACAAAGGTTGCAGCTGCCGCGGCGTCACGCTGCGCTGCTGCTTAAAAGGCTGTTTGTCGAGAATGTGAAGCTTCTGAAGGAGGCTGAACGCGTTTTTGCTATGGTGCTTCGGTGAGGAGTGTTACTGGTTGTGAGGTACTGTCCTGCTTTCTAATCCGGGCTTTAGTGATGTGGTGCTCGTTGGAAAGAGCGCGAGGAGTGGATGTGATTGGTCGGTTGGTTCTGTGGTCACGAGGCGTCGAATCCCGGATTAAAAGTTGAAAGATGACAGCGGTAGTGACGTCACAAGAATGAAAGTCTTTGGTAGTGGCTAGAAGGGAACCAGCAAACTGGGGAAATAGTTGGTTAAGGTAGGCATTGACATTGAATGGTTAAGGTTAGGCATTGACCTCGAATGGTTAAGGTTAGGCATTGACCTCGATTAGTTAAGGTTAGGCATTGACCTCGAATAGTTAAGGTTAGGCATTGACATTGAATAGTTAAGGTTAGGCATTGACCTCGAATAGTTAAGGTTAGCCATTGACCTCGAATAGTTAAGGTTAGGCATTGACCTCGAATGGTTAAGGTTAGCCATTGACCTCGAATAGTTAAGGTTAGGCATTGACCTCGAATAGTTAAGGTTAGGCATTGACCTCGAATAGTTAAGGTTAGCCATTGACCTCGAATAGTTAAGGTTAGCCATTGACCTCGAATAGTTAAGGTTAAACATTGACCTCGAATAGTTAAGGTTACGAAAGGTCGTTGGGCAGCAAGTCTCGCGAGAGTTTTTGCAGATCTCAGATCAGACTTTGCAATTTGCCTGCTCACTTCTGTAGACACTATATTTTAGTTTGTATGATCAAAACATAAAATCATCATTTCCTGTTGTTGCTCTGAGGCTTATTTTATAAATATTTGGTGTAAAATATATTTCATTTGTTGATCAGTCAATTAATTAAGTTGATCAAAAGAATATTAATCAGCAATTAGGTCATTTTTTAAAGCAAAAATGACAAATATTTGCTGGTTCCAGCTCCTCAAATATGAAAATTTGCTGCTTGTCTTCCTTTACATATGATGAGAAATGAAATCTGTTTTGGATTGTTGGTCGAACAAAACAAGCATGTCTGGACGTCACTTTGGGCTCATTTTCCAGTATGTATTTTTTTTTACATTTTATAGACTAAATTTGATGTTGAAATTGCACATTACTTCCATTGTAGAAATTTAATATTTTCGCAAGACATTTAATGATGTCTCCTTGTGCTTGAGGATATTGTGATGGCTATGTTTCACTGTTTTCTGATGTTTTACAGACCAAACGATTAATAATTGACAGATTCACTGAAAATAATCATTAGTTGCAGCCTTTTCATGACTGTTACACAGCTGCAAATCAAAATGCTAAAAAACTTCATTCTTAGCGTATTGATTCGGTTTGAATTTGTGTCGTCCATCATATTGAGGGATAATTCCGCTTTGTTACAACTTTGGTCATATTATTGTAGTTTTCCACATTATTAATGATAGTATTGTCCTCATCAAAGCAATTAATGAGATCTGAGAACAACATCACTAAAGAGACGTCTGAACCTGAGACAGGAAGTGGTTCTGTTAAAGGAACAGTGTGTAACAATTAGTGGGATCTATTGGCAGAAATGGAATATAATATTAATAAGTATGTTTTCTTTAGTGTATAATAACCTGAAAATAAGAGTTGTTGTGTTTTTGTTAGCTTAAAAATGAGCCGTTTATATCAACATAGGGAGCGGGTCCTCTCCACGGAGTTCGCCATGTTGCACTGCCATGTTTCTACAGTAGCCCAAAATGGACAAACTATACTCTTAACTTTTCCTGCTTGGGCCGGAGTCGATAACGATACTCGCTTCCCTCGTACACACACACACTCTACGCAACAACAAATAGCTCTAGAGAGGGGCATTCACGTTTTTGCATCGGCCACCGTAGCAATCCTACACGCTTGGAGAAGTTGTTGTTTCAACTTCAACGCTAGATACCATGTTGAACTATTTTTCTATCTTGCAGTCCGGCTGCATGGCCTAATATACACTGTCACACCTGTCTGAGCTATTGGAAAAGACCATATACTGTACGTCTCATGAGAGCAGCTGATGTTTATGGTCATCAGGGTTACTGGAGGATCATATGTTTCTGCATGCTTTAGCCTGTTTAGTTCAGTTCATGTACTGTATTCTTTGCATCACAAATGCTTTTCCCATTGTCCAGTTAGCCATTGATTTCCATTCTTTTCTGTTTATTATAAATCTACCTGCAAAGACTTGAAACTTGCTTTAGAGAGGCAACAGTCAAAATACAACCAATTACTGTGACTTAGTATTTTCTGCTCATCGTCTGTGTTCTGCAGATGGTTTCCAGGTTCTAACACTTGGCAGTTATTAACGTTTCTTCACTGTTTACCGGTAAATATTGTGACGTACAGGCATCTAAAAATGATAAGTTTTGAGTCAGTTTAATAATTAGTGATTCAGTGTACAGACTTCAGCTGCTGGTGGAGTCCGTTGTTTGTCTGTTGGCTCTACGGACCACAGAGAAGGTTATGTGTTTGTTTAAATATCAGCTTTGATTTGGTTGTTAAAGAAGCAGAAGATGGAATGAGTTGGTTCTGCACATTAACGTGAAACAGTGAACAGACGTAAAGACTGTAACTTTACATTAGCTGTTCAGACTAAAAGCTGTTTTCTGAACAAGTTTAGTTCTTTATCAGACTGCATGTGTGTAAAAGGTAGGGCTGTGTATTGGCAAGAATCTGGTGATATGATAAGTATCATGATACAGGGGTTTACGATTCAATATATTGCAGTTAGGGCTGTCAATCGTTTAAAATATTTAATCTCGATTAATCGCAGGATTGTCCATAGTTAATCGTGATTAATCACACATTTATCTGTTCTAAATGTACCTTAAAGGGAGATTTGTCAAGTATTTAATACTCTTATCAACATGTGAGTTGCCAAATATGCTTATTTTATGCAAATGTATGTATATATTTATTATTGGAAATCAGTTAACACAAAACAATGACAAACATTGTCCAGAAACCCTCACAGGTACTGCATTTAGCATAACAAATATGCTCAAATCATAACACGGCAAACTAAAGCCCAACAGGCAACAACAGCTGTCAGTGTGCTGACTTGACTTGACTATGACTTGCCCCAAACTGCATGTGATTATCATAAAGTGGGCATGTCTGTAAAGGGGAGACTCGTGGGTACCCATAGAACCCATTTACATTCACATATCTTGAGGTCAGAGGTCAAGGGGACTCCTTTGAAAATGGCTATGCATTTATCACAGTCCCAGTAAGATCCAACATTGTAGCACTACTTTGAGAGTGCACATACACTAAGAGGACGCATATCTTTGCAAATTAAATAAAGTATTGACCGAGTTAATCCTTGCATGTAAACTATTAATTAAAAATCGATAGGGTTATTGAGAATCGACACAGTATCACAAAACATAATATCGCAATATTTGATTTATTTTATATTTTCTTACACACCTAGTAAAAAGTGTCAGAACTATATTATAAATCTTACCATGTTCAACATTTTAGTTTAGCATATTAGTATGCAAACATTAGCTAGTTAGCAGTAAACAGAAAGTACAGCACATTTGCTTACATTTTCTAAATATTTGTATCTTTGGGAGTATACTGTGTGATTTTTTTACTTCTATGCGTTATTGGAAAGTTGGCCTGAAATGAAGTTGTTTTTTTACTGCACAATGAGGTTGTTAAAGGCTTTGTTATCTTTGTGGTTTTATAAACTAAGTAGTGAATGACTAATAACCAGAGTGTATTAAAATCTACTGGTTCTGTGGATGTAATGGCTTTAACAGACTGCTGCTGTTCCTACAGGTTTCCCAAGGGGACGCTACTGAGAAGCTGGCTCACCAAGTCGCGGCCCAGGTTGCTGCTGCTGATCGCAGGGTTGAAGAGGCCTCAGGTGACCCTCATGAGGAGGAAAAGGATGAAGCGCACAAAAGTAGCAAAGGCCACGTAAGCGGTAAATATGGCTTATGTTGCATGGAGGAATGCTGAACCCCACCGTCAACGAAAACACAGGAAGTGCTTAGAAAGGAGGAAAACAGAAACAGGTTGCGATAGAGCTGCACACACAAATTAACATCAGACACACTGAACTGGACAGCAGTTTGTTATAAAATAATGATTATAAACTAGATTAACAATCACTGGCTGTGAGGACTAATGTCCAGGCTGTAGTTAAAGATAGAATTAATGAATATTCCCCAAAAAAGTTTGTCTTTTTCCATACGACCTTTTTTGTCTGTCTGCTTGTTTTCTCTGTTCAGTAAAAGTGAACAAAGAAAACAGTCTCAGTGAAAAGACAAATTTTGATGCGGTCCATCAAAAACCCAACGTTCCCTCTCTTCCAGAACCTGCAGCCGGATGCCCCACTTCACCTGAGTCCTTAGCCAAGAGGATCTGCTCGTTAGATATGGAAGACAAAGAAAAGGAAGACCTGTGTGTTGGATCTTTGCCCCAGCAACGAACTAAAATCCCGGAACCACAAAACAGAGTGAAGCAAGAGGACGAACCACAGAGATTGAGACCTCCAGATTAATCCGGATAACACCCAGACCTGGACTACCAGCTTCACCCCCTCTCTTCAAACATACATCTGTTTTGGCTCATTAGAATGTAATGACTGTGGCTTGTACATCATTCCTATCCAAAGACAAACTGTCCTTGTGTTCATAGTTCAGACTCTTTCAGGTCTCCAGGTCCATGTGTTTGAGTCTCAGAGTCCAAACCAGCTTCTGATTAAACTCTGACGGGACGCCAACTGCTGCCTCACATTCTTCTGTCAGATCAAAACTTAACAAGTAGCCCACTTCCACACAATACGAAGCGTCACTTGGCATACACCACGAAACGTTTCACGCAACTGGAAAACAAGGTTGCTAATCGTGCTAATCGCTGTTTTCAATACTAACTGAAAGGAATTATCTTAATTATCTGTGCTGTTGTTGCAGGACATGCACTCGCGGAACTTGAAGTCTTTAATTGAATAAACGAGACACATTTTGCAGACTGGAGCTTCTAGGTTTTAGTCAAACTTAATGTGTTTTTCTTATTCCATTAAATTTTTCATAAAGTGAGTAGTACAAAACGTTTAATGTTCGTTGTATTTGTCTGTACGTAATCGTGGCCAAACCGCCGGCTCAAATGATGGAGAGTCTGTAGAAATTAGCTTCATGTGGGATGATTGAATCTCGCTGAGCCAAATAGATTGAAGGGGAATTTTTAGCAGCTAATGGTGCCTTCAAATGAAACTCGTGAGCTCGTGTTTACAACATGGGAAGTCGTCTATATGCTATATATGCTTGGCGTTCAAGTGGTTAAGTTGTGAGCTAAGCAACAGCAATATTAACGTTACTGTTGGCGTCTAGAAGCCACAGAGGCTAACAATTTAACAAGCTAGCAAGTGGGTAACATAATGCAGGAAAAGCAAAGGCGTAATGACAGAGGAAAAAGATGAGGCCGTTGGGAAAATCAACATTTTCCTCAGACCTATTATAAAATTAGGAAGAAAATCAATATACAACTAAAATGACAATATATTAACTTATAACGCACCGAAAAATGAATTTCCATGGCCTCCGCCATTTCTGACGTCCCGTCACAACTTGTAAACTCTGAGCTTTAAGAAACTTTCCACTTGACGTGAATACGACATGAGGGCGGCGTTCATATGGACTCATTTCGTGAACACGGTAAACACGACCCCATTTGAAGGCACCATAAGTTGAAGAAAAAAGGCACGCAGAATGGCTTCTAGCCGAAAGCATCCTTTTTCTTGTATCTGACTAAGAGTTACGTTGGTTGAGGAAGGTCCCAGTCAGAAATATTACCAGATCAGATACTGGCAAGTCAGAGATCAATGTTAACATAATTTTGCTGATTTACACTGAAGAACAGGGGCGTAATGGTGTGCTTAAAATCTAGTTTGATTTATTTGAAGCATTATATGGAAGAAAGAAATTATTAAATAAAATGGAAACACATTTTTTCTTTTGACCAAGTGGAGCCTTCAGTCTCATTTTGTTACTTTAGCTAAATAACTTTCAACACCACGGATAGCTGAAGCAGTTTTATTTAAAAGCCAAGGCTACATCAGAATAACTTAACTGTTGTTCATGTGACAGTAATAAATAATGCTGATTGAAATTTGGCTAGTGAGAATGTCGATGGCAATCTTCAGTGCTTTTCTTACCAGAGATTTCTCCAGATTCCCACTCTTTGGGGTGTTTGTGTGGTTATGTCATGGTGGATGTCATATGGTATAGTCACTTTGCTATGATGATGGATTCACTTCAAAACAAATAAAAAAAACACATCCAGCATGTTAACAGCTGAATCTAACATGGTAACACTTTATATTAAGTTCTTCATTTTTTGTAGTTTTTATTGCCTGTCAGTCAACATTTAAAATAAAAAGGACCAAAATTTTAAGATATCTGATGAATCTCTATTTCAGGCCATTTTTAAAATCTTCATGGTGACATCCATCAAGGAAACCTAATCTTTGTTAACCATATCAACCTGCTGTAAAAACTGATATCAAAAAATAAACCACTGACTTAATATAAAGTGTCACCGAATATTTGTATTGATTAATGAGATGGCTAATGAAGTGTTAATCCACCAACAAATTTCAGAAGGTTGGATATCTTTACTCTTAAGGTTTATTCAGATTTTACTCCCTATTTCTGCTTTCCTCTGCCATTTTGAGGAGTGGCTAGCCGGTTATGTTGCTATATTTCGTTGCAAAGTCAGTTCTACTACAAAGATTGTTTAAATAAAGTTCTGGGAACTTATTTAGAAAATCTGCAAGGTCTGGCTGGTTGTGTCTAGAAGGTAACCCTAAAACTGCGAAAACTTGCAAGAAGTCTCGTGAAACTCGCTGCCCAACGACCTATCCTAACCTTAACTATTCAAGGTCAATGCCTAACCTTAACTATTCAAGATCAATGCCTAACCTTAACTATTCAAGGTCAATGCCTAACCTTAACTATTCAAGGTCAATGCCTAACCTTAACTATTCAAGGTCAATGCCTAACCTTAACAATCACGCCAGAGTTTTGCAATTTGCGTGTTACCTTCTAGACATGACCAGTCTGGCTACCTAACCAGCTAGCTAGCTAAGCATCAGTTTCTCATTATACCTGTTAGCAAAAAGCAGGTTAGCTAACTGATAATGCAACTGATCTCTTTTTATATTGTGTCACTCACAATAACAACAAAAACTGAGAAATATGACATTTAAAACTGATGCTGTGATTGTAAGATTTATACAATTTTGGAAATGAAATTAGTTTAGGCATAATTAACACAGACAACGTGGTATCTATCATGTTATGATTGCTGAAATCTTTTACTAACGTTATCTGGAGACTTCGTTTGTATGTCAGTTGTATTTTCGGTCGCCTATGTGGTTCAGAGCTGTTTAAGTTAACTGCCCGCACCACAGTTTACGTGAAAATGTGCTAATGTTTGTTCAGTAAAGACAACACTTGTTAGCTGATGCTAAGCTAAACAGTGCTGTCAGTTTTTTTTTTTTTTTTTTTTTAATCCTGTTTAAAAGAATGAGAACAAACATATAATTCACTACAATTAATTTGAACAGACTACTAAATTGCACTGTAGAATTAACACATTATTTGTGGTGCCTCACAAGCTAACGTTTCTGCAATTACATTGCACCATCAGCAAACATCCTATCCAAAATGTTTCAATCTGTGGTGCAAAATCCAAAATGCTTTGGCATATTACTTCACAGATGGTTTGGTGTTGTAATTCATTTAGCACCTATCGTTCTCTGAACAGATAACTTATCTAGTTTTAAAGTTGAACAGATCGTTACAAATAGAATATTATATTTTTCCCATGTTCAAATGATGAATTTAAAGTGACAGTCCTGTAGGCAACCAAAAGTAGTGAGCACTTAGAGGTGTGGGATATGAATTAGGACTTTTTCGTGATGATGAATAAATGTATAATCAAATTTGATGATGTGGTCAAAGTAATGCATCAGTAACTGTGAGGAAGGGGTTGAATCTGTTGGGGAGGAATGTGAGGGGAAAAGCTAACTATGCTAACCATTCCTTTCTTTACAGTAGAAGACAGCTAACTGGCTAAACTATATACTACACACAGATGTGTATCGTATTACTAAATTATTACTTCTTACCATTTTACAATTTTTTTTTACAGCAGAATGTAAAAGTGAGCCTGCTAATATTCTGACAGGCTAAGAAGTTTCGATTTTGAGAATAAAAGCGGGAAAACAGCATGACGATAAACCCTTCAGGTGTTTTCTTGTTTAGCAATGCTGCTCTCAGTAAATCTGCTTTGTTTAACTGTCGACTGTGTGTTTCAGTTTCAATTGTGACATAATTTAAACTCAAAACGAGACATTCTGGGTAATGGCTACTTGCTTTATATCGAGTGTCAAAATGAACAGAAGGGGGAAATATAGTTGCATCTAATTCTACCGCTGATTAGTTCTGCTTTTGTGGCTCCTCTATTCTGCACTTATTTTTTTGTTGAGGTGATTCTGATGTTTTGAAAATTAAAAAATAAAAGTGGCTAGCTGTATAGCTTAGCATCCTGGCATGTCATGACTTTGTGAAGCAAAAACTCAACATCTGCCAAATAGCTGAATTTTTTTAAATTTCATGTTTTGCTAAACGGATTTCAAAAATCTAATTTTCAGTAAACTGACAGATTGTGATATTGTCCACTGAAATGTCCTAATTTCATATTATAGTTTTGACTGCAGTGAAATGTAGAAAGCAGCATTTACAGTTGTGTTTGATATTGAAAATGTATTTTGATTGGAGCACGTAGCAGCTTCTTTATATTCTGCCCAGTTGCATTTAGTAGAACCATTTATGACTTTTAAAAAATGACTACTTCAGTTTTTGTTTTGACAAAAATTATAAAATCAGCATCATTATTTAAAGTTTCATGACTTTTTCTTTAACCTGAACATTTTAATCCTTCTTTACACCTGGACTATTTTTTTATCTTTTTAAAAAGGGACTGTTTGTAACTTCTTACACGGATAAATCGGGTCGGTGTCCCATGCACACTGTACCAGACTCGGACTACACGGAAGCACCAAAAGCGCAAAATTTCGTACACAGTCCCTTTTAAATTGTATCTTTTTATTTGATCTATTTTTAAATGTCTGTGTGATTGTGACCTGTCGTTTACAACATTAAATACACATGCAAGATTGAGTCAGTATATTTTAAACTGGTTATGATTACAGTAATAATAGTATAATGGTACTGCAGTAAATGTAGGGCTGGTAGGCCTATGTCAAAATAATAAGCATAAAAAGCCACAGAAATCATGTTATACTTAACGAGCTTGTGGTGTGTGAAGTAGAGATACCCTGATCATCATTTTGCTGATTGGCATCGGCCGATACGGCTCATCGACAATCTTTTTTTGTTTTGTTATAGCTGCTGGTATACTTTGCTGGTAGGCTCCTAAATAACTTTTTTCACCACCGTCCCGGAACCATCCTGAAAAATAATTTTAACCGTCCCGAAGTCAGTGTAAACCGAAATTCTAAATGTTATCCTTTTACTTTATTGTCATCTATAGTGGTTATTTGCATAAAAACACACAATTCAAAATTATTAGGAAATAAATGTATTTTTATTTAAAAATTTGCTTTGATTAAAAAAAAAGTTAGATAAAAAACAAGCTGCTTAGAGCTAGGAAGTTAAATAAGTCATAATTTCCTCTCTAATGGCGCATTCACACAAAGAGCCAAGCGAACTTTTCGCGTGGCGCGATTACATACAAAGTCGATGCAAAGAGGCGAATCTATATACAAATTTGTGCTGTGAAATTTTCGTCATTCGCGTGTTCACTGGAGTGAATAAATATTTCAACTGGAGCGAGAAATTTGCATAACGCTGTGTCGCGAAAGCCCATCAGTGGTAAGATTCACCTCCTGTCGTCGCTGACGTTGAATCAAATGGAGGAACATATATTATAGCTGTCTGTGGGCACCCAGAGCTAAGTTAGTAGATCATATTTGAACAGAGACCAGACGAAACTCCGTGTATAAATGTACGTGTATAAACCACAAACTGTCTATGGAGCCTCCGTTAGCTGTTAGCCACGTTATTTAGCTAAGCAGGACTGTGCTGTCCACTGGCTGCTAACAGCTAACATTGCTAGCTCTTCTCCTGCCGATTATCTGTCTCACACACTTTAAGTTCAACACTTCAACATGTTTCATTTTAGTAGCGTGTCGTGTGTGGCCCAGAGCAACCACATGTGCAGCTCCTGGCCAGTGAACGAGATGGGAGGCGTGGGACTACACCACACACAGTGAGTGTTTAACCCATAGACATATGGTTTAATCACAGGTGCGTAGTACTAGTTTGTCCCCCCTCGCGCTGCGACGGGCAACTAGTAAGCATTAACACCGATCTCTCGTTCACATATTTTTACTAAATATTGGCCGATAATGATTGGCTGGTCCAACTCGTTAGCATATGATGTAGTGACAGTGCTTTCATCAGAAAAAAACAGAAATCTTGTGTCTGGTTTCATCAGTATAAATTAACTTCTGTATTTATTAATTACATTTCACAATTTCATAACTTAACTTTTTGTTTACATCATCTACAATATTTAACAATGCTGATTATTCAGATGTGATTGGCACTTTAAATTACACCTTCATCTGAGTCCCTATATCCTGTTGGAGAGTGAACATCATCATCAGTTCCTACTTTGCAGTGAGTTTCTGTTGAATATTTCTGTATCTCAGCAGCTCCTCGTCTGAAACTGACGGCTGGAAGTTTTCTAACGCTGAAGAGAAATCCTCAACGGAGACGAGGACAGGAGAGACCTCTGAGTCCAGACCTGAGAGACACAGAAAGATACAGGTAAGTCAAAGACAGACGGGCAGGGCGAGAGAGGAAGGGGGGGAGGGTGAGAGAGAAGAGATGGGGAGAGAGACAGTTAACGTATGAATAATACATTCATACAAATATCATCAGATGCTTTGAAATACAAAGTTAAAAATAATTAAGTTTTGTCAAAGTGAATTTTTTGATGCTGAAACAGAACTGAACTATCAGCTGATGGTATAATCGAACACGTGTGGAAAATGTTAGTGACGAACAGATTTAACAGGACTTATATTAGAACTGTTGGGTGTAAAATATATTAACGAGTGCACTGGAAATGGTTTAGCTGAATGTCTATCAACCCGACAGAAAGTGTCTGAGCGCTGGAGTTTAGTTGGACGTCTACTTACCATCGTCGATGAGAGAGATCTTCCTTTTGATGGCGGCTGTCATTGCGTCTGAACAGAGCGCGTACAGGTCGGCGCCGGTCATGTGATCGGGGCAGCGATCCACCACTTGCTGCAGGTCCACAGCAGAGTCCACCTGGAACCTGAACATTTAGGACACAAAAACACTCAAACATCCTCCGTTGTCTGTTGTCATAGAGTCAGGTTAAAGGATAATCCACTCTAATCACAACAGCACTACAGAGCCCCCGATGCCCCCATTATTACTACTTTTTAAAATTCATTAGCTTTGGCTAACAGGATCTATATCTTGCTCAAGCGACGGCCGGGCCGCTTGAGCACACTTTAGTGTGAACAGTCTGCTGGGAAAATCAAACTTAATCATTCATTTAGAATGTGGTATGCAGTATGTTAGTATTTGATTTCGAACGAGGCCTCGGTCAGGATTTCTTAAAGTTTTTGTTATTCTGATCCTGGTCCAGATTAACTGTAGATGTACTGTGTTCCCACAGGGGGAGCTGTTCTTACTTTCTGAGGATGGCCTGGAGAACCTGCAGCTGAGAGACCCGGTCCTCGTTGATTCCAACGTAGACCAGTTTATCAAACCTGAAGAAGACACAACGTCCACAAGAGATTTAACATTTCATTATCTGTCATATGTGTTCATAATTAGACTTTGAAAGTAAAATCTGATGAAATATGACAAATGATGTGTCCCAGTAAATGGGACTCTTGTGTCATTAATGGGAGAAGCATCATGTTTAATTCCAAGGTTCATCTAAACACAACTTTTACTCCAGGAGAGACTAAATCTTCCTGAGCCAAATTAAATATTGTACAAATATGAAAGGATTTTTTTTTTTAAAACAGTAAAAATAATAACACCACTAATCTCTTTAACACAACTTGCATTTTTTAAGTTGTAGGGGGATCAGTTTTAAAGCTAGAGTGAAGATCCTGGTATCATATGAAACTAGAAAACCTGAGGAATCCATCGGTACCAACCATGTATGTATATATTTTTTACGCTAAATGCAGTACCTGTGAGGGTTTCTGGACGTTATTCATCATGGTTTTGTGTTAATTGATTTCCAATCATAAATGTATATATGCATAAAGCAGCATATTTGTCCCCTCCCATTTTGATAAGAGTATTAAATACTTGACAAATCTCCCTTTAAGGTGCATTTTGAAGTGATAAATGTGTGATTAATCGCGATTAACTATGGACAATTATGGGATTAAATATTTTAATCGATTGACAGCCCTAAGTTAAAATAACACAGAGTGTTGTGTCCACGTGATAGCAGTGATACAGGTGTGTGTGTGTGTGTGTGACCTCTGACCTGCCAGGCCTCAGCAGTGATTGGTCCAGCAGGTCCGGACGGTTTGTGGCTCCGATCACAAAAACCCCGACAGACGAGTGCAGACCGTCGAGCTCGGCCAGCAGCTGAGACACAACTCTGTACGGAGAGATTCAGTCAAACTTTATTGATCCCGCTGTCATAGAGGGTTTCACAATAAAAGACAAAATAAACAATATTAAATACAAATATAACACTAAGTTAAACTGAACAAAAAGTAACAAAAGATAAGTAAGGGATAACGTGCAGCAAGCCGGTCATTGTTGTGAAATAAACCCCGACAAGGTTATGCGGCTCGCGAAGCGGAGGGGTCTTGCATCGCACCGAAGGGGTGTGTTTCACAACAATGACCCGCTAGCTGTACATTTCCCGCTTATTACACACCTACTTACTTAAGAAATCAATTTGACACAAAAACTGTCCGCCAGAGTGCGACATCAGAACTGCGCCAATAGCAACGGTCTGTTTTACATAGCAATGGTCTGCTATAAAGAAATAACAGACCGTAGAACGCTGTGATTGACCAATCAGAATCGAGTATTGAACAAAACTGGGTAATAAGGTGTGTTAAAAGAAGCTGAATACCGTAACTAAGGATATAAAGGCACACAAAGTTCACCTCAGTGCAGGTAAACACTCACCTGTCCATCACCCCTCCAGAGTCTCCACTGCGCCCCCTGCTGGGAGCCAGAGAGTCCAGCTCATCAAAGAAGACGACACACGGAGCTGCTGAGCGCGCTCTGCAGAACACTGAACACAACACACACATTCACTCATCTCAGATATTATCTCGGTGAGTACAAGCTGAAATACACCAGAATGATCCTTTAAGTGAAACAGACCTTCTCTGATGTTCTCTTCACTCTGACCCACGTACATGTTGATGAGCTCTGGACCTTTAACACTGAAACACACAAACAGGTTCAAGGAGCTTAAAGTCACGTGCATTAAAATGTCACTGCAGCATTTTGGGCAATTTGTTCTCTGGCTGCTCTCCAGTCAACAAGTAGAAAGTACACACAGTATACAGTCCCCATCAAGCAGAGTTACAGTATAAACAAGTAATAAGTAGACTTGAATAAATAGAGAGAAAACACAGTGGGGGAGTGACGACCTGCTGCCCTGCACATTGTTGAAAAGTCTTACTGCAGAAGGATAAAAGCTGTCTTTAAAACGATTCTCTCTTACCTGATGGTAACCATAAAGAGAACCAAATTAAACAGTTCCCTGCTGTCTGTTCTGACCGTTTATACTCAGTGAGGGTGTTCCCAGTGTTTTTAATTACATCGTTGCTTTTTCCGGGGGTGGAAGGTTGCTGTACTGTATAGGCTTGTCACGGTAGTCTGTGTTACCAGTGTTACACGATGGTTGGGCATACACCTATTACATTACGTACCCACCACCCCCACCATAGTTTTGCTTTTTTTTTACAGAAATAAAACCCATTTAGTTAATTTTAGCGTATAAGCGCCGTGTAATCAATACAAAGTCGACAACGGACACTACAAACTGACAGTGAATGTGTCTGCTCCATACAGAGTCTCAGCTCAGAGTAGCAGGTGTCATATTTCACACACACGTGACAAGAGAGAGTTGACAGACAAGAAGATGCAAAGCGAAAAGCAAAAGCGCCTATTTAAATATTCAATACATTTATACAGAAAAAAACAGTCGCACCCAAAAGTAAGGACATTTTAGAGCTCCCCTAAATTTCTCAAATCTGGAGAAGTCATGTGTCTTTCAGGGGATCCGAGCGCCACACATTTCAAACCCTGAAATGTGTTCCTAACTAAAGAAGGTGAAGGTGATCCTACCTGAGGAAGGTCATGGAGCACTCAGTAGCCACAGCTTTGGCCAGCAGAGTTTTCCCCGTTCCTGGTGGTCCGTACAGCAGAACTCCGGTCCGGTTCAGACCCAGAGACAGGAGCTCCGGACGCTGCAGAGGAAGCTGAACTGTGTCCAGGATCTCTTTCTTCACCTGCTGCAGACCTCCAACATCCTCCCAACGCACATCAGGGATCTGTTCACACACAGAGTTCAACCAGCAGCTGGGTCAGAGTTACAGAGGACAGCAGTTTTGAATGATGGTGTTTTGGTCACTAGAGGGCAGAAGAACTTTAAACTCAATCACACAAACTGTTAACAGTTTTAGAGGCTTGTTGTGTACTCACCTTGGGGGCTCCGATGGCCGTGGACTGGGCGTCCTGCAGGGTCTCCAGGGCGGAGCTGAAGTCCTGGTTCAGGATGGTCACTCCACTGGAGCACAGATCCTCCTCCTGCCGGCCACCACTGCACACACACAACAGGAAGACGCTCACCGTTTGACTAACTGTTTTACACATTAAGATAACATTCTTGAAGGGTAACTTTGATATATTTCAACCTAGAATGTTCCCATGTTTTTATGTCTAACTGACTAACAGTGACAACAATTTCTGAAACTGGTTCAGTATTGAGGGATAGCGCTGTAGATCGCTCAAAGGCTGCAATATGGTGATACTGGGGCAAGCTGGCACAGCCATTTACGTCCACTAAAAGTGCTTGTTTTTGCCATGACAGACCCAGATTGTATTATAAGTGTCTGACATTATGGAAAGAGTCTGGCTCAAGGAGAAGTCTCGTTCTGAAATCTGGTGAGGTGACATGTTGCCAGAAGACAACGGTGGAATAGTGGAATACATCCATGGTGGAAACGTGAGTGCCAGCCGGGCAGAGTTTGTTGTGTTGGAGTACAGAAAGCGTAGCTTAGTGTTATCTAAAAGATTTTCAATGTCATGGCTGAATATTTAGATGATTTCCACAATGTGGATGAGGTCTTATAATTTGATGGTCGCCCGAAAATCAAGGAGACTTCTCCTTGAGCGGGACTTGGACACAATAACAAACAGACCAGATCAAGAGAAAGGTCAGAAAAACGTTATATTTCTCTGTAGGGTCCTTTCCATAATGTTGTTAGACACTTATAATAACAATCGGAGCATGTCAGTGGCAAAAACAAACACTTTTAGTGGATGTAACGTTACATTGCTCACTTGCCCTCGCAGCTTGTTTTGCGGCTGCTAATTACAGCGTTCTCCCTCAATACTGGACCAATTTAAGAACTTGTTGTCCCCATTAGTCAGTTAGACAGAAAACATGGGAAAATAGGGTCCAGGTTGAAAAATACCAAAGTTAGCCTTTAATAACATGAGTTGATAATTCACTTTTTACAGTCTGTAAATGTACCAATCACCCTGTGTTTCTAAAACCTACAGTTAAAGATGCCCTGCAGAAGACAGAGACTAAGACAACTAGGACATATTCATATTGGAGAAACTGGAAGTAAGGCAGAGTTTACCCACACTTTATTTTATAACTACAGGCTCGCCTACGGCCCTTTATCTTTTGTCTCACCAGGTGTGAATCAGCCTCCTGCAGGCAGCTCGACCAGCCTCAACCATCAGAGCACTCAGGTCCCCCAACACAAACCCCTGAGGAGGAAAAGGAATCATTAATGAACACACTGACTGTCAGGGTTTCACATTTAGACTAAATTAAAATATCCTTTGCACACGGCTCATGGTGTATGTTTATCTCTCTGTTGTGAACCTGAAGCCTGATGTTTCACCCATAAAATGTTTTTTATTTTGGTCTGACTATGTACCCTTACATTAAAAACACATGTCAGAGGAAGTCAGAAATTAAATAAAAATCTGAGCTCCATCGAGTCACAGGGCGTCCACATTAACCAACTGTGTCCCACTGAGCTCTGATTAACTTTCACACACTTAATGGGCACCATGGCAACTACTGAATACACGTCACACAAGTACGTGCTTGAATACTCACAGATACCACAAGTGTGTACTGTGATGTTGTAAGGAAACGTCAACAAAATCATCAGGATTCATCCACAGAATTTAAAGGTCTGATTAACAAGGCTTGTGAGCCAATAGTATAACAACGTTGGTATCATGTGGTATCTTTGGGTCGTCAGTTAGTGTGGAAAAAACGGATAAATGGCTGAGATTGACGGTAAGTGCCTGGCAACGACTTGCTGTGAAGTAAATGCAATGGACCGGCAGAGGGAGAATGCAACATCTAGTGGCTGAATGTTATCAATGTTATCAATAGCACCTTTAATGGCAAAAAGACTCTGATGCCAGCTGGTCTGTGTCCCGACTGTTAACGGTGACGTACCGCAGTGAGTTTGGAGAGTCTCTCCACGTTGACGTCCCTCCCCAGGTGAAGGTCTCGGCTCAGGCTGACCAGCATGGAGCGTCGTTGCTCCTCGGTGGGACTCTCTAACGCCAATTGGTGGACAAAGGCTGCCATGACACCTGCAGACAGCTCCCGAGGCCTGCAGACTGTCGCCACCACCACCACACTGAAACACAAAGACAACAACCACGTTACGTTTCCTCTGAGCTGTGATTCACTCAGGTTTCATTTCACACAAACAGCAGTGAGACCTCATTAAAAACTCATTCACTGCCTCAATTTAACTTCAATTAAAACCACCAATGAACTTTTAATCAACTTCAGAAGGAGTTAATGAGCCGGTCGGGGTTCAGGGTCAAATGACTTCATGTCAATAATCGTGAGACAACAAGACCTCGCTCAGTTTAGGTCGGCTCTGATTGGCTCTGGATCCTCCCACAGAAATGTCTGACATTTTATTTTGAGGCGGAACACATTTCAATCTGCAGTTTTTAGCTTGACTTCTATCTTTTGTGTCCTATCATTTTTACAGAGATACACTCATGTAGTTGCCCACATTATCACACAGTGACGTTTAGTCCACTTCACTCCTCAAACAGCATCAGTACTCCTGTTACTTCTTGTAAAAACTCTATTATTAAAAGATTAAACTAACATTTTTTTAGTCTTTTAATTTTTGCTGTAAAGATTCCCTCGATATGTGATAGTGCTGCTCTAACAGCCTCCACTTTTCTGGTTTAAGCATTGTGCTGTCAATACTTAAACATTTTTTCACCTGAAAATATAAAAAAAATCAAATAAAGTTACAAACTAGGGCTGTCAATCAATTAAAATATTTAATC
>CAKALU010068194.1:8107-30564 GCA_916700995.1 Hozukius guyotensis
ATCCCACAAGTGTTGAATTGGGTTGAGGTCTGGACTCTTGGCAGGCCGTTCCATTCTCTCTACTCCCACATTGTGGAGGTAGTCTGTGATAACCCTGGCTCTGTGGGGGCGAGCGTTGTCATCTTGGAGGATTAAGTTAGGTCCCAGATTGTGGAGATATGGGAACGCCACTGGCAGCAGAATCTCATCCCGATATCTCACTGCATTGAGATGGCCTGCAATGATGACAAGCCTTGTTTTGCCAGTGAGGGAGATTTCCGCCTCACACCATGACACTGCCCCCACCAAATGCTGTTACTCCATCGGTGCAACAATCAGCATAGCAGGAGAATACACTGTTTAGCATTGGCAGAGAATTTTGGCAAATTTCACTTGGGCACTACCCACATAAACAGCTGTGCTGCTCATCCCATAAATGCATGATCCTTACAAGTTGGACATCATTGTGAATGTAAATAATCAGGCTTTCCAACCATGTAAAATACAATACGTATTTGTATTGTAACAACAGAGAAATAATCAACCAAACACAAATTTCCATACTTTTTTTCAGAGTTTTATATATTTCCAAAAGATATGCATGATTGTCTACCACTTACCACATATTTGATTGCAGATGTGGATCCAGATTCAGATTGCAAAGCTTTTAATACATCTTCCTATCACAGTATCAAAATAACAAATGTAGAAAATAACCCTCTAGTCCTCTCTGAGTTCTACTTGGAAATGTACCAAGCTCCAACAAGCTCTTGGCCAAAGAAACAGACCTGAAATTCAAATTGCGAAGGTACGCGATACAGAATACACTTCAGCAACATGCATGGTGAAACAAAGACCCTGCATGGGAATGATTAATTAGACATGTAACCTGAGGCAAAGCACAACAAAAACAACAGGGATATTTCATCATATTCTATCATCAGTATTCAAAGACACAGATGCTCAAACTGATAGATGAAAGAGAGGGGCAGATCGCAGAGATAGATTGCCAAACACTAGCCAGAGCTTTATGGGTAAGTGTATACAGTGTGTAGTGTGAATATAGTGAAAAATGTGTAGGTGGCTTCTTCAGTGGGGGCCGAGTACAAACACAGCAAAAAGAGGGAGTTGGAAATGTTTTAATCTTTGGATGAAGTGAGTGGGGGAAACTGCCTCACTACTAGGGCTGCACACTTAATCTAAATTTGGTACAGGTCTCTGCAAAAATAACACCATAATCATTTTAATCTGTTTTTCACTGAAAATGAGAATATTGATGTAAAAAATTTCGCAAATTATATTGCAATTGCAATATCAGTCAATTAGATATTTTTTTTTCAAACTCATTCAGCCCTACTCACTACCCTCAAAATCCAACCTTTCTTTTGTTTTGTGGCCTTATGATTTTCATGGAATTTTCATGGAATTATTTTTAGATTGACAGACAATGTGAGAATGCCTTGTCAGACAAGAAAAGACTGAAAGTAAATCCATAGCTCCGTTTCCACCAAGAAGTTCCTGGTAATTTCAGTTTTGGCACTAATTTTAAAGGAACTCAAAGGTTCCTTCAGCCCATTGTTGTCTGCATTTCAATAGCAGTCTAAAGACCTGCAAAGATTATACAAGAAACCTTGACATGTGACGAGGGCTGCTGGTGGTCAAAATAAACCTCCCTATACGACGACATTTAGTGCTGTATAGTATTAACTAATGCATGTTGGATGTAATGAATGAAATGCAGAAGAGGAAAATGAAACTAAAAGCGTCTGTTGCCACAATAAATCATCCGTTGAGTGTTAGCTTTAGAACGTAACCGCCAACATAACAAGAAAATAAAGTTTTTTTCTCTCGTTCACAGCACCATCATGCTACCTCAATCTTCAAACGTTCCCGCTTGTCCATGCAACTTTTGTTGTGTGTTTTAATTAGGGATGCACCGATACCGATACCAGTATCGGGTCCGATACTGTGCTCATGTACTCGTACTCGCAAAACAGGTCCAATACCACTTTATGGCAGCGTGACGTTAACCTCTCGTCACCATCTTTCGGGTCCTATCGCACGCGCTCACGTTCCACCTCCCCGACAGTGTGGGCAAGACGGGCCAGCGGTGCCGAGATCCAACCTCAGGCGGCGCACGCCGCCCCTCACTTTCATTGTGCCACGGGGTTTTGCTTGCACCCTCTGACTCACGCGTATGTAGACTCCTTGGTCCGTGTTTCACGACGGGTCGGGTGGGTTGCAGACATCGCCACAGACCCCTGGCGCCTTTTACGTGGGCCGAGCCCCGCCCTGGGGGCATGACGCGGTTGGGGCGCACTGAGGACAGTCCGCCCCGGTGACACTTTGGCCACGGCCCCGGGAAGCACCTTCGCCCCGAGCCTTTCCAAGCCGACCTAGAGCCGGTCGTGGCACACCGCCTCGTATGCGGGACTCCCCAGCCTGCCGTGTGTCGCTCACACCCTCCAGCTGGCTGTTAACGAGGGTCTTTTGGCACAGAGAAGTACTCGTATCGGTACTCGGTATCGGCGAGTACCCAAATGTAAGTTCATGTACTAGATCTGAAAAAAAGTGGTATCAGTGCATCCCCTAGTTTTAATGAGTCGGGAGGCCGACAGCAGAGCCTAACTTTACTTTCAATGTCATCAAAGAAAAACTTTCTCCCCTTGTCCTAAAATGGTCCTAAATCAATACTAGAGCACTTCCTTGTTTATGAATGAAGCAGTACACAAGTTGAAGCAGTGGAAGCAGCAGCGCTGTATGTGTGTGTTTTACCAATCAGCGACGGTCATCCCTGCAAACTCCATCCAGAAAGTTCTGGCACTTTCAGAAAGTACTACCCCTGACCAGGGCCTTTTATTGGGGGGGTAAAAAAGGCCCTGTAAAATGTCCCCAGAACTTAAAGCTTCAGTAGGCAGTATATTTTTGGCATCATTGGGCAAAAATTCCATAATAACCTTTCAGCATATTGTAATTCAAGTGTTGATTTTTTTCAGGTTAGCTGTTTCATGTACTACTGTCATGATATTGCGACCGTTTTATAAAAGTAACTTTTTTTAATCATATTTGCTCCAATCTCGCCTACTTCAGCTTTAATTTAGACCCTGCGGTTGAAAATGCAATGAGTTCGAGCGGTGGAAATGGGGTTTACGTTATGTCCCCTTGATGAAAGTAACCATTAAAAACTCCAAGGATTTTGCATCATTCACTTATAACACTTTTTAAACATAAGATGTAAAGAGCAAGTTGACAACTAACTGATATAACTGTTTCATCTATTATTTGCCCTATACTTTGGAGAAGCCAAAAACCAAAATGGCGATAGCCCAATTGTTGAACTCGAGGCTTCAAAACCGTAGTCCACAAACCAACGGGTGAAGTCACGGTGTCTACGTCCATTTCTTATACTGTATACAGTCTATGGTTCTAGCTACAACGCACCAATCAGGTGTTCGGAATGTACTGGAAGTGAAAACGTTGAGGCTCAACATCTTAAAACCACTCAGAATGCAGATAGAACCTTATAATCCCACACAATATGATTCAAAGATTGGGAGGTAGATAATGTTCTTTTTTATTCTGACTTCCAAATAAATCATTTCTTTTCAATTTTTTTGTGACCTTTTCAGCCCACTATAAGGGCAAACATTACAAGATCATATTTTGATCCAAACTGGCCAAACCTTGACCAATGGTCTTCTGCCCTCAAGTATTGATTGAACTGTTAACGCCTGCAGAGAAAAACATCTAGTCTGAATTTACATCTGACATCTGAATTTAGTTTTAGCTGCAACCAGATGTAGGCAGTGTGGGAAGCTGAACCCTCAAATGCACCAGAGTTTAGAGTTGATCTTCTGATTCAAGTGACTTTTGCTTTAACTTTATAAATGTTCCTTCAATGACTTTTCTCTTTCACCTATAGTCTCTCTCCCAACTTCCCTCTCCTCTAATTGTTAGCCTTTTTCTCATCATCCCGTTCTTCTTCATCCCTAATTCCCCCACATTTTCTTCATTTATCCCTCATTGTCTCTTGTTCGTCTCCTCTCCCTCAGCCTCTTCCTCTGTGGCGCTGGTATTGCTGCAGCAGGATCTAGGGGAGTTAGTGGCTGATTAGGCAGCAGAACCAAGTAAAGCCTGGTTAATGGTCTCTATTTTTCTCAATAGACCTTTTCATAGCCATTCTGTTGCAAGGGCAATGGCTTTGTCCAATTTTACTTCCTGTCAGCTACTGCGTTGCAAGAGGAAATACAAAAAGGGGGCCCATTGAGAATGTTTATGTTGTCAAATTTGAAAAGGTCTATACAAACCTCCTCTGAAGGGCGGAAACATGCGCGCGCACACACACACACGCGCGCACACACACAATACAATACATGACCAAAGGTGTGTGGGCACCCAAATGTTACACCCACCATATTTTCGGGAAGGCTCTCTACAAGACGAGAGCATTACCAAGCAGTCCAACTGAAAACAGCCCTGCATTAAAACAACAACCCGAGAGCTGCATTTGTGGGGGCGTGTTGCTTCAGGTACCAGTGAGAACATAAAATGCAATACATTTTGTGAACAAAAACAACTTCTTTTTCCATGACTTGCGGCTGGGCCATTTGGGCCATATAGGACACGACTGCAGCGCGTGAGCACCGCAGTAGAACCTCTTGCTTTTTTGCCATGTTAACAGGTTAGAGCAGCCACACAGCCTGCATGAGCAGCAGCGTTTTTTTCTGCGGACAGAATTCCTTAATTCGTTAACACAAGGCTTTTATTCATTAGTCCAGTTTTAGCTACTCTACACTGGCTTCCTGCTTGCATACAAAGCCTTCAATGAGCAAGGACCAAACTACAAGGCTAACTCCCTCGTTATGTATCGGAGGTTACGATATTGTAATCCTAGTTTTAGCACAGGTGTAGCCCCCTACTGGACATTATGGATACTACTCTCCTCCAATCACACGTACGCATTCAACCACAGAGATTTGCATAAACGTAGCCAGCCAATCGGGACGTGCCTACTAAATACATGCCATATATAAGGCAGCATGAAGCGCTGCCTGGTTTCCCACATCCTCTTCAGCGAGCTGCGCAGGAGCGGCAGGGCTCCCGTGTGCTTATAGAACTAGGGTTATAATATCGTAACCTTTGTTCTAACTCAGGTAGAGCCTGATGGATGTACGCCCTGCCGCGCCACCACATTGACCTAACCACACTGATCCAGACTGGCCGAGGATTAGACTGCGGTGTCTAATCCTCAGCCCATCTACCACCTGAGAAGTAGGGGGCCCTAGCCAACTGATTTGGGTAAAGCCATGGCCTAACCCTGCAGGGGTTAAGAGAAAAACAGTAGACACCCTGCACACCACATCTCCAAGGTCATCAAGGAGCTCGGGAACAGGTGCGTCCTGCCCAGCGGGAGGTCAGGTGCAACACAGCTGACACACACAAGACCATAAATGGAAGGCTGGTCCATGGGGACATGGAAACATGGAAAGGTCCAAGCCAGTGATGAGGTCCTTGAACTCATCACCACTTGGCTGGCTTGATAAAGATAAAAACATCATATCCTAGAACCAGGGTTAGAACTTGTAACCTTCGCTCTGTCCCCTCGTCTCCCATGTGGAGATCGATGAGGGAGAAATAGACATGTGTGCTGCCCACCCCTCCTCCTCCAGGGTTAAGCTGGAGTGTGAGACATCCCACCGTTAACCGGGGAAAGGATTTGTGCGCAACGATGCGTAATAACACAATGGCCAAAATGAGGAAGTGAATAAGGGCCGAGCCCAGTACTTTTTCATGAACTGCTGCAGAACTGGAGAAAATAACCCAGTCTCAGTGTCCCGTCCATCCATTCTGTTAACAAGCAGTTGCATTGCCACTCCCTATAAAACTGTGTTAGAGGATCAGTGACCAGCTGTGGCGCAGCAGCTAGAAAGCTGTGATATCTTATTAAAGCCCTCACAGCCACCAAACCCTCCATAAATGGGAGACGGGCCTGACTGGGGCCGTCATGGAAAAGGGCTAAGCCGGCAAATGAGGTCCTTGAATGCATGTGTTTCATATCTCCTGTCTCCCGTGTGGAAAACAGACACGGGAGTATTCCCTTCCCCAAAATGTTATCCTGGACTGATCTGTATTTCCCCCTGAGGTAATACAGTCAGACACCACATTTTTAACCCCGAGGAACGATTTGTGCACGTCGATCTGTGATAAGGGGGTAAAAGGGGTAACGAGTGAAACAAACTGAGCTGACTTTGAGGTCCTTGAACGCCTCATAGACAGCTCGTCTGTAAAATCATTCAAAGCTGCTACGCTGGGTGAGGTGTGCGTTCTCAGGCTTATGTTGGCAATACAGTTTACGAACGGACGCAGCCTCATGCCACTGGCTCTGTCTGGCTCATGTCAGCGTGACCATGCCGGTCGCCCAGTTCCTCCGTCACCGGAGGTGGGGCGGGATGTGTTTTTAAGTGCATTAACCCTGGGCTACTATGAAGCGTCATGCTCGATTTGAGTTCAACAAGACGCCACGGGAAGCCGAGGAGGCGAGGAGAGGGGGAGGAATGTGTTCTTTGAGAAATGTAATTTGTTTTAATCAACATACATTTTCAACAACATTACCAGCATCAGCTTATTAACAATAGGAGGGGAAAAAAAGCTCACTTTTTCCTCATTGCAGCGATATGTCTCGCCTCAGCTCTATTTGATGATGAGAAAGCGGGCGGTGGCAGCTATGAGCTGTGATTTCTCCTCATCCAGATGTAAAAAGCGCTGTGACAGATGAAATCGATCCAAAGAGCCCCTTCCGTGGTGAAGGGGACCCCAGGAGATCATCTCAATTTTTCCGCGGAAGAGCCGGGAGTCCCAGCCACGTATGACAAAGCTAGAGACATCGCACGGCCTGCGGCTGTTGCAACACCTTGAATCAGATAATTCATTTGGCCAAAGCTCCGGTCCAAAATGTTAGTCTGAGACGGCGACACATAGCCAACACGCAGAAGTTATTAGCAGCTGCAGACTAGCTGCGCTCCCAGTTGAAATAGTTTGTCAAAAATATTCCAGCATTTCCCTGTCACGTAGCAGCCCTGCTCTCTGACCAGCTGGCTGCTGGTGGAAGCAGGCGCTGGCCGTCGCTGAGGAGAGCCACGCCGGGGTAAATATCCTCCGTACGACCCTGCTCCCTTTAGAGAATCCAGCTGGAAACCAAGCTCTTGTTTTCAGTGGCTGATAGGATGCTGCGACACACTGCCAGATGTCTGGGAGAGGGGCGAAAGACGAAAGACTACCACCTAAGTTGGACGGGCCTGACTGTAAAGCCATGGCCAACACTCGCTGTTGTAGCGGTCGTCACCAGCGGAAAAGAACCAGTGAGTGGGTTTCCGCTGACTAGGGATGCACCAATACCACTTTTTTCAGACCGAGTACAAGTACAAGTACTTACATTTGGGTACTTGCCGATACGAGTACTGATACCGAGTACCGATACCGAGTACCGATTCGAGTACCTCTATGTGCCAAAAGACCCTCGGCAACAGCCAGCTGGAGGGTGTGAGCGACACACGGCAGGCTGGTGAGTCCCGCATACGAGGCGGTGAGCCGCGAACGGCTGCTTCCTGGGGCCGTGGTTAAAGTATCACCAGGGCGGACTGTCCTTATTGCGCCCCAACCGCGTCATGCCCCCAGGGTCGGGCTCGGCCCATGTAAAAGGCGTCAGGGGTCTGCGGCGATGTCTGCAACCCACCCGACCCGTCTTGAAACACGGACCAAGAGTAATCCTGGTAACGGACAAACAAACCAACAAACCAACAAACCAACAAACCAACAAACCAACAAACTAACAAACCAACGCTGGTGAAAACACAACTTCCTTCCTAGGCCTTTGGCCTTGGCGGAGGTAAAAAATAGCTGACAAAATGAACACTAGCTGGTTGCATCAATAGTGTCTGGATGACATAATCTCTATTAAGTGCAGTATGAAAAGATCCTAGAGGACTAAAAGCAGACTGAAAAATGCCTAACTCTAAACTCAATCCCTAAACCCAGGCCTGTCCAGTGATTTGGAGGTCTCTTTATTTTTATGAGGACATTAGGTAAGAGAGCAGGCTCACACGCACGCACCCGACTGCACGCCAGTTCCTGATACACTCCATCTCTGTGGCAGTTATTTGATTATACCCTGGGGCATCATATGAGCGAGAGACAATGCGAGCAAGAGAGGGAGAGAGAGAGAGAGAGGAGGGGGAAAAAAATGGGACAAATTTGAATTAGACAGCAAGAGAGCAGAAGATGGAGAGACTGGGAACTGGAGGTGGGAGGGCTGAGATAAAGAATAGTAGTGACAGTGTCTGGATCAATAGTGTGTTGAGATATTCATTTGGACTCTGCTGGGGTTCCCAAAGTCAGCACACACTCTTTGTTTGTCTCGGTCTGTCTCTCTATCGTGTTCTCTTTATATCCACATCGTATCCTCTCCCCCCTCTGTCCTCCGTCTGTCTAGATAGCTCACCACTGAGGGACCAACAGAGGAAGCTGCAACATTATTCTGCCATCGCAAGCATCTGGATGACCAAGCTCAACTATTAGCAGATGAAAGCTCGGGTCCATTCACTTTTTAATTAAGGCAATGTTGTTATATGAAGGCTGTGCCATTAGCAAGCCAGTGTCTGGTTCAATCTGCATTTGGAGTTGAGTGGGTGGGAAATAACATGATCCCATCATTGGTAAAAATATACTTGTTGCTGAATCGCACTATTTAGTACCTCCATTGTACTTCTGCAAATACATACGGCATTAGCTTGGCTTACTTTTGACGACCTTGGGAACATTAAAGGTGTTGTGGGCGTCCACACTGTATTGAGCTATATTCCTTGTAGCAATTTTGTTACAGTCATGTCAGTTCTCAAGTTATCTTTCAAGTGGTCTCACACTTTCATTTGTGTAAACTTTGGAAAGTCAATTGATTATTGGAGAACCAAGTTGTAACATGTACATGTATCCATTCTGTGCCACTTGTCTATCTGAACCTGCTTGTATATATTGTCTAAAAGAAACCTAAATTCTTTCTTTGAGTTAGATGTGCATGTTCTGTACGTTTAACATGGCTAGAACTCAAAGTTATGTGCAGCGCGCTCACAATCACCATCTGAGGTTCCGCAGTGGTGTTCTTATCTTGGGGAATTTAAAACCTTGGCTTTGTTGCTACTGGTACAGTTTTCACAACTCTGTATTCAACAACACTGGGCCTCATTCACAAACAAATCTGCGCGTAAACCGCGTGAACGAATGTTTTACGCACAAATCCGGGATCCATCAATATCTTTTTACCTGAATTCTGCAAAAAAAATTCATAATTGCTTACGCACAAATGATGAAGGCCTGGCCGGCTGCCTTAATGGAAACACACACCTTTTAACCAAATGCATGTCATTTAAAACCGCATTTATTAAAAAAGGATTTAATAGGAACCAGTAAAACTGTTAAGTTACTAATGCATTGTCCAAATGTATTAAAGGGACTGTTTGTAACTTCTTACACGTATAAATCATTGCGGGTCGGTGTCCCAGTTCAGACAAGACTATAACACAAACTACACGGAAGCACCAAAACCAGAAGTTGTATCTAGTGAAGCCTGTCTGTTAAACAGTGTTGGACGCGGGGGAGACCGTAGCTTCGGTCTCCAGGACCGGAGTCTCTGCTGTACTCTGCTCCTCTGCCTGCCTTCCTTCCTTCATTCATTCACACAGCGTGCGCGTTCTCGCTCTCTCGCTCCACCTCTCATGTGCATGCACGCACACTACACACTGCAGAAGAGTTAGTAGCTCTGAGAATATCTAGTGAATGTACAGTGGATGTTTGTGCAGAAATAAATGCTGCAGCTCCTCCAGACCAACAGAGGTTTTCCGTGTCTTGTGAAGTGACGGGGCTCCGCAGCGAGAAACGTTATCGTCTCCGACCAAAACTCCGGTGTCTCCCCTGTTCCCTCCGGCCGCGGTCGGGAGGCTGAGGCAGGAAAAGCCAACACTAGGATCAGCAGTGATTCATGGAGAGACCTTCGTCTGGTCAGCTAACATTACTGCTAAGCAGCTGAAATATAGAGTGATATTGTGGTTTTAGCTGACGTGTGTCGCCTCACTGTTTTGAGCGATGCTCGTTCATGTCTATGTAGAGCGAGCAAGCGCGAGCGCAAGCAACAGAACGCTGACTTCCACCACAGGTGTCGCTGTTAACAAGAAATTTCTGATTCTTACAAACAGTCCCTTTAAGTTTTGAACATGCCACAACAGTCACAGATATCAAGACACAAGCAGGTAAACTGTATCAACAGTGGAACTAACTGACAGGTATATGCCAGACACAAACTCTGCCTCTGCAGAGGGAGTGGCCTCGCCTCTTCCACTTGAGAAATGAGTCTCCACATAAACAGCTGCATGCAACAGCAACTCCATTTTTACACCTGCTTTGCATGTGAATGGCAGTCCTTAAGCTTGAGAGAACAGACATTGAAAAAGGCATGATGGGTGGGTGTCTGGAGTGTGGGTTTGAGCATCATGATTGTATAGTGGTATGCATAACGATCTCAAAGGTGTACAATGAATGGACCCATACATCAAAACATTTGCTTTGTCGGCGACGGCCATAGATATAGATGTATCCGGGAAACCTTGGGTTACAAACCTTGGAACGCACTTTAACTACTGTAGTTTCATTCCAGAACTTGGGGAGATTTATGGGTGTATTTGCACAATCTAATCAGCCACAAAGATTGACACAAAAACACTGTAAACTTGAATGGTACCATCGCTGCCACAGTATGAACTGCCTTGCCTAGTTCAAACTTTTTGAAGTGGGGTTGTATGAGGTACTATGCTGTTTACAGAGACATGGCTTTACACCACATGTCAACATTCTTCCATTCACACACATAAACTGATGGCAGAGGCTGCCATGCATAAGGATTATATACCTGCAGCCCACCTACTTCTTTATAACCTAGGCATTCACAGCGGAGAAGTAGTGGGCCCCAGCCATCCCAGATAGTACGCAACTGGTCTGGGTAAAGGACCCCGACATATCCAAGAAATAGAACTGTATGAACAGACAAGGTTCCAACCATGACACCAACATACATATTGCCTAAACACTCTAAACAAGGCCACTGACAACGCAACGTGTAGAGTGTGCATGGACCACAATGGGAGGGTCTCTTCCCTTTTGGAGATGCACTCACAAAGCCATCCCGCCAGGCGTTTCTTGGAAAGGGCTTTACTGGCCACACCATCCCCAAAGCACAGAAACAGCCGTTTAGTGCACCTGAGGTGGGCCGTGCTTTCAACATAACGTGCTAACGCACAAACTAGGCATAGCAGATGCGACCTTGCCTCTAGGGATGTCACGAGAACCGATACTTCGGTACCAACTCAGTACCAAAATTCAAAAAATGTGACGGTACTCGTTTTCTTTGGTACCGAAGGTACCGAACGATGCCTGTAATGGTCATTTGGTACCGGAGCGAAGGTACTGGAGATGCGATTCTTCCGGATCTAACGGGGGCAGTATACGCTTACAAGTGTTCCCATCTGCCGTGAAATGAAGGAAGAAGAAGAACGCCGTAACAGCACGGAAAAAAACAACAACAACACGAGATGTGAAAGATGGCAGCTGCTGCAGCGCTACCTCCGCCTCAACTCGTTGAGAAAACAAATAGCAAGAGTCGGGTATGGAAGTACTTTGCGTTTGAGACGGATTTACAAGGAGTAATAATAGATTCGCAAAAAACAGTATGCGGTGCAGTAACGGTGCTGTCGTACGTTTCTTTCCAAAGGAGGAAATACTTCCAATTTAGCAAAGCACCTCAAAGACAGACATCCAGACAATATTGTTTGTTTTAAATACTTGAAGGCTTCATGCCACTGTTCTGTTTTACAATGTTAATAGATGTTTATTTTTATTTATTACTTAAAGGCTACATGTCTCTGTTTTTTGTAATGTTCAAATGTTTTAAAAGGAGTGCATGTTGAATTACATGGGATTTATTGTTTTTTTTGACCGTGGTAGCGAATTGGTACTGAGAATCGAGTAAATTCACTGGTATTGGTATCGACTACTAGATTTCTGGTACCGTGACATCCCTACTTGCCTCCCTGTCTCCCGCATGAGGTGGAGGGCAAAAGTTGTATGACTCTCAACCTGAATGAACTCCTTAAGTTCTTGGGAACAAAGGAGGGATTTGGGCTGAAAGTAGCCCACAAAGCACCAAGCAACAGGGACGCACCGACAGGGCAATTGGTTCACATACTTAGCAGAGGTCAATCCAAGCAGCAAAGCTGTCTTGAATGACAACGCCTTCAAAGAAGAATGCTCCAGAGGCTCAAAGTTTTTCACCAATGCCTCGAGCACCAATGGCAGTTCCTACTGCGGGGAGAAAGCACGCATTACTGGCCGTTTCCTCCTGACCCCCTGCAAAAACCGCTTCAGGAGAGGAGAGGGTGGCCGAAGACTGTTCTGTCGCCAAAACCCTTCTGGCAGGAAGAAATGGCTGCTGTATACACTGGAATAGTGGCACGAGACAGCCCTCTATCCATCAAACACTCTAAAAAGGACAAAATAGACCCAACGGCACAGGACAGGGGATCTAATCTCCTTTCCTCGCACCAGCGTTAGAACCCTAACCCTGGTGTTTGCAACTTGGGGTTTAGTCGCTCAAGGACACTTCGACATGTAGTCTGTAGGAGCCGGGGATCGAACCGCCAACCTTGTGGTTTAAAGAACGACCCACTGAGCTACAGCCGCCCCATAATACATCTACTATGGATAAATACCTCATACAAACCCACTTCAAAAAACTCCAAACTATCCCTTTAAGGAACTAGAAGTGCACTCGGAGAGAGCAGACCTCCGCCAAGGCAGGTTTCATGTATGTCGCTCCCCCCCCTCCCCCCGGATCGCCACCAAAATCTAATGGATTGTTCTTTGTGCCACACCCCACCCCTCCAAAATATTTCATTCAGATCCATCGCGGACTTTTGGAGTTATCCTCCAAACGGACAAACCAACAAACCAACAAACAAACCAACGCCTGTGAAAACATAACCTCTGTCCAGGCCGAAACCATTTTTCAGAAGGCCAACACCAGCTGCACGGCAGATGGCTGCAACAGCTGATCTGTGCAATGGACACTGAGATAGGAACCAAAATAGTCCAAATGTAGATGGACTGATTGCCAGGCTTTTCAATGTGATCTACTCTGAACTGGGAACAATGGTGTTCCGTGCCCTTTGACTCCGATTTGAACAATCATACACATTGCAATAGTCTTTTCTGGGTGACATTGATCGGAGGTTTCCTGATATCTTGACAGTTAAATGGAGGAGAAACTGCAGCTGTCTTCCAAATTTGACAGCGTGGAGTCTGTGAGAATTTATTTCTTTACTCTCGATGTCAACGGAGCACATCAAAGAGCACTTTTACCTCTTTTCTCTGAAATGCTCTGATGGTTTTTTTTCCCCAACACCTTTGTTTATATGGTGTATGTTCATTGAGCACGCCTATTTCCCCAATGCTCTGCTTCACACGGTTTGATACAGGTTCGCCGTGCCACATATAGCCACGGTCCACTGGTTCAGACTGCTGAAAGGCTCTACTGGGGCAACCATCACAAGTTTTACCTGAGGACTTGATACTGGTAAAATGGTTCTTGATGGAAAGGTAAGAGAACACTTTTTATTTTATTTTTTTCCCCCTCAGATAGCTCGGGGAGTTGTTCCTGTGGTTTCACAGCAGATAACAGTAATAGGTTATAGCATCATTTCATACGGCACCCAAGGCTCAGTGAGTTATCTAACAAACACTGCTTCTACCCAGCATCAAAACAGTAGCAGCTTACACCGGGGGTGTAAAAGCACACACAATTCACGGTTCGGTGTGTACCTCGGTTTTGGGGTCACGGTTGGGTACAATAGGGAAAACAAGGAAAAAGCAGAAAATACATTTTTTTTTCATTTATTTTGAAAATTAGAAACATTGAAAAGTGGCTCATTGGCCATAATTCTTAATTTAACAGTTAAAGCACTCAAATACGGTAAATAAAATATAAATTAATAACAGAAATGTAATGTAAATGTAAATGTAACCCAATTTCCCCCTGGGATCAATACAATATTTCTAATTCTGAAATGCTCCATCAGACTCTAACCTGTTGATAATTTGATAATTCCTGAACTGTGCTCCTTTATACAGGGAAGACAAAACGGACTGACTAAAATAAACACGTGAAGGCACATTGTAGCGGGGCTAAAAACACTTTGACCATATGCTTTAAAGTGGCAGTAGGCAGTATATGTTTGGCATCATTGGGCAAAAATTCCATAATAACCTTTCAGCATATTGTAATTCAAGTGTTCTGAGAGATAACTAGACTTCTGCTCCTCCTCAAGGCTCTGTTTTCAGGCTTTAGAAAATGTAGCCCGTGACGGGAGACTTTGACCAATCACAGGTCATTTCATTGAGAGAGCATTCCTATTGGCTGTGCTCCGGTCATGTGACCGGAACTTGGCGTTCCTTCACCAGATTTCACAATGGCGGCGGTGTCACAATTTTTCTCATTTTACAGCTAAACCGTGCACTACAAGATGATTCTGAGAACATTTGAGGAGAGAAATAGGCATTAACGTAACATAATATTGATTCATATTTGATCAGCGCTGCCTAGTTTGACCGTTTGGTCGGAGTTCGCGAGTGATTGACAGCCGGCTCTCATAGACGGCAGATGGACAGCAGACCTCAGATCAGCTCTTACTGCTTGTTTTCCTCCGGTCTGTGAAATCTTGCAGATGCCGTTAGGAGCACCGGAGGACACAGAGGCACATGATTTTTTTCAGGTTACCTGTTTTATGTACTACTGTCACGATATAGCGACTGTTTCATAAAAAAGCTTTCTTTAATCATATTTGCTCAAATCTCGCCTACTTCAGCTTTAATTCTGTATTGTCTACGAGTTTTTGCTTTTGCATGGTCTGAATCCGCAGTGGGAGGCTGCCTGAACGCTGTGGAGAGAAGGACTCGCAGTCCAGTCTGTTGTTGTTTCATTTCACTAATCGACACATTCAGGTGATACCGTCATAAATTAAATGTTTGAAGTGGATTTGTTATGTATTAGATATACCCAACTTAAGTTTAACAGTGTCGGCATACAGCTTTACCTTGATTAACCCGGCTAACCGGGCTAAACCAACTATGCTACAGCTGACAACAACTGGTGCTCTCTGTTGGGGACGCAAGTAGGAGCTGGTCTAGTTATTAACAAATATTAAAGATAATTATTAATATCAATAAAATTAATATTAATAAATTATCAATACATTTACTAATACCAGGGCACAGATTTATGTTGGTACATGAGCACAAAAAGGCATTTAATTTATTATTATTAATTATGCTGAATAATATGATTTAATGTATATTAAATCAAATGCCACCACTCTTTTGATCAAAGAGAAAATGATAAGCCTTTACTGGATATTTATTCATTCATACAGTTTTGTTTTCAAACGGTGTCGGACAACATGTCCAACTAGTTTGTCTGAAGCATACCACCCAGCCTTAAAACACCAGATGAACACTAGATATGAAAACTGATTGGAACTCATTTTCATGCAGGATTTGATCACATTGAAAAGTGTCTCGCAACAGTAAACAAGATCGAGGGCCTAAAACTATGAAATGGATTATGTTCAAAATGATCTATTTGCACGTTCACCAGAGAGCAACTTTTCAGGTTTAAATCATTTTCCCAGGCAGAAGAACATCGGACGACACAAACTCATGAAAAACCTTTCCAACTGAATTTAAGTTTCAGACAAATTCAGTGTAGGCTGGTCACAGATTAAAAAAAAAAAAGGTATGTCTGACCATAAACACTATTTTAGTTACTTTTCAGGAGATATACTCCTTGCCACCTCTAATGCCTAAGATGTTGAATTTATTTCTGAGGACAGTTAGCAGAATGAGAATGCTGCAAAAGGCTAGAACAGCAGGTAAGTCATAAACAGTGCTCCAATACAAGGGCTTTATCTGTAGAATTCAAAGCACCACAACAACAACAACGGAAGGCAGGGCCGCTGCAAGCCATTTGGGTGCCCTAGGCTTTGTGGTGCCCCCCTCTCCCCAAAAAAATAAAAATTAAATAAAAAAAACAACAACAAATAGTTGCATTTGTAAGAAAAAAGAACTGTTCAATTAGTCACAAACATAACGCATATCGCTGAACGGCTGCCTCGCTGAATAGCTGCGTGATTCACGCGTCGGTTGTTCACACCAGCTGTGTTTCTGCTGCAGCTACTGCTGTCAGCGCTTTCTTTATATATAGAGTTTGCCTTTCATAATGGCCATTTCATTTCATTATAAATGTCACTTATATTTATTTTAGACAGAGAAAGGTTAAGAAACGTGTGGTAATTTTTAAATAATAGTAATAATCCACAATTAAAACCCCGTACTTTATTCATTCATGGAGCCCTGCAAGTCACTGCATGTTCTACAACACTGTCCTGCAAATATTTCAGAATAAAAGCCTCGTGTTAACAACTGAAGGAATTCTGTCCACAGAAAAAAACGCTTGAGGGCTTTTATTTTGAAATGAAAGCAGGAAGTGTTGATTTAAAAATAAATCTTTTTTTTATGTCCGTGACATATTCTATAGATATAGAAATCGAAACTGTAGTAATGTTGCTGGTATGATGCTGAAATAGGCGAGACCTCAAATGTCTAGAAGAGACGCAGCTGAGACAGGCATTGTGGCTGCTCTAACCTGTTAACACGGACGCCGAAATAAAAAAACAACAGGTGTCGCAGCCGCCACGCGCTGTTCTCGCGGGCGATGTGGACAAGTCGGCTCGAGTTTGTCAGGCGCAATGGAACAAACCACAGCATGATGGAGGAGGCGGGCACCAAAATTCCTTTTATTATTTCGAGCAAATATGCATATCTTTGTATTGCCTATAATGGTCTAATGGTGCCAATTGTAGTTGTGCACTTGTGCTTCATCTTAAATTTAAATAATTCATCATTATGATTATTATGATGATGATCATAATTGTGGTGCCCCCTCAGGCACTTGGTGCCTTACGAAAGGGTATTTAAATAATTAGTCAATTAAATAATACACACAGTACAACTCTGGCAAGCTATCAAAAGGAATGGGTGACTTAAAGTGCGTAGTGTTGTGTATATATGTCTCGTTAATACAAAGGTTTGATTTGTCTTACAAGTGGATGGATATGTTAGTGTTTTTCAGACTGCCAATCCCAACTGGTGTTCAACCATTTTTATTAGTGCTACAGTACGCCAAAGTACATTGTCAATTGGAAGATCAGTCAGTGGAAACTTGCCAAAGAAACAGACCATGTGTCATCAGGGGCGCCTTAATATTACTTGAGGCCCTTAGAGGCTACAGGCGTTTTAGTGGCCCTGAAGGGAGGCTTCACAATATGCCACGGCAACTTCAGAAGCCCCCATCAATGGGCAGCGACAAATATTAAATGGAGTGCCCTCCAGTAAACCAAATAGGAAAGTCATCCTTATAATACGTCAACAATAAGTCGAGACAAAGCTAGGTTATTGAGCCAAGTAGTCCTTCCACAATGGCACTAACATCACAGGCAAAGAACCAGTATAAATTTGGGGAGGGGGTTTGCGGGTCCTCCCCAAAAGAAAATTTTAGTGTTTTTGAACTAAAACTATGCAATTTTACATCATTTTGAACCGTTATTATTGATTTAAAAAAGCTTTAAAACAAAACTTGCTTTAATTATTTTAATCTAATTAATTTTTTTAATTGTTTTATTATCTACATATATCACAGCCTTTGTCTGAACATTTCATTCTTGGAAATAGATTCACAGTGTATAGAAAATAAATTAAATAACATAATAAAAAATTAATAAATAAATAAATCACATTAACAACCAGTTCCGACCTGGCATTTATTAGAACGACTGGTAGATGACTCCATGTCTCCATTGACGACATTGTGTCCTACTTTTGCAGGATGTGAATATTGTATCGATACGTTACAGTACCCTCGTTCTCACCTCCCCTTTCTTCTCGTGCTGTGCCGTGCATTCGTTCATCAAGCCACATTTATTTTAAGCTCATGACTGTGAGGCCCACAACTTATTGTAGTGCACATGCTACAAAGTTTGTTGGCCAAGGAAACAAATAAGGACTATTTAAGTGTTTGTACTGGGAAGTTGATTTACCTAAAAAAATTAATTATCCGCTGAGTTACAGACGTCTCTTTCCCAATGTAGGACTATGGGAGAAAGTCTTTTTGGGTCCAATGGTATCACGTGACGGACACGGAAGTTGTAGTACCGCCGTTTGGCCACTACGAAAATTTGCTTTAATGCTTGGCACTCTTCCTGGGGGGCTTGAACATGTAGAGATGGTGATACTTCTCTGTGGGTTTGTCACTGTGAGCGAACCCACTGACATTACACACAGTCCTTTGATTCATTGTTAATACAAAAATATGAATTACTGCAGCTTTAAGGTCATTTACAGTGTTGCCATCCACATCATTTGTCCACTAGAGAGCACTGTCAAGTAAATCTTTCTGGAAAATGTCACAGTCAGCACATACAGTATCTCGGTCACTAGTGTTTAATTACTAGGCTAAATGTAACGGATCCTTATCAATAACGGTTGTTTCTGTTATGTTACTGTATGAGTTTATGTTTGGAAGGAAATATACAATATAAAGCCACATTCAGCTGATCAATTGACAATATACAAATATTGATTAGAGCTGCTTTAAGCTCTTAAATTTAGATAGTGAAAATGTTTTTGTTTTTTTACCCATGTGGATACTGTGAAATATTATGGGTCGAGCATTCATTTTATGTGTCTGTTTTTCTAGAAATGCATATGTACTGCATTTGTATGTATGGCCATGTGGGTGTCTACGTGCCTTTGCACATTCCCTTCAAGTGAATCCCAGCCCTTAAAAACATCCTCCAGCGTACAAAATTAGATGCATGTTGGCCTGTCAGTCTGTGTTAGGGGTGCGTGACAAGACAACACACACAGACAGCAGTGGGACTGGGGCATTTTGCATGCATTCAGTCATGTATGATCCTATTAAACTCATTGTGCTAGCTGTGAGGGAGGGTGGGGGGGGCACAGAGCAGTTGAAGGACGCTCAGTAAAACCTGCTCCTGCACCCTGACTTCACAGTACCAAAACGCATGCATGCACACATATTCACCAAAAAGCACAGACTTAAACGAGCATAACAAACATATGCATAGACATGTATAGAAACAGCTCGAGGATACAGTGACGTAAACACACTTGCTGAGATATGTATTAAGACATGCATGAGAAAACATGGAGACTTATAAATGCCTGCACACACACACACACGCACAGTCTGATATGCAAAGCTAGCTGACCCAGAGAGAAGGGTTGTACAGAGACAAGGGTCTGCAGACCCATGCCATAGCTGCCAGCCTCCCTCCAAGTCATAAATTAGCCACCGGGTTATGAGTTTGAACTCCAAATGGCCTCATACCCTCCGTCTCTCCCATTTAGAGACATTTGACATGGGAATATGGTTATGTAATGTCAAACAGAATAATAATGATTTAAATAGTTGTAGACTGAGCTACAGCTACAGAGCTGGTTTTTGTGCTTATTTGAGTTCTTTGTTTTTAGATAACGCACTACTTAACGGGCTTTAGACCGCTATGTCACTTTGTAATAAACCTTAAACACGATGGATGTTCCTCACTGACCGCTGCCGTATAAAAATGTCAGTAAAACTTGTAATAAAATGTTATTTCTATGCACATTTAATTGTTAATATTGTGCTTTATTTAACGGCCTCACGTATCTCAGAATTTTTCCTACATCCTGATTTAACAAACTGTTTTAGAAGACAGTAAGATAGTTGTGGATTGAATGGATGGTGTGATCATTTAAATATTTATTCAGAGGTAACAAGGGAGATGCATGCTAAACCAAAAGTACTGATACCAGAATTTAAATGAATTCTGCAAGTTGTAAAACAGCAGCACGACGGATGCAACAAATTATTTCTAAAAGCTGACGTGTTGCTGTTTTACAACTTGCAGAATTCATTTAAATGTTTACATGCTGTAATGTTCAAAAAACACTTCATTTTCCTCAGTGTCTGCCTGAATATACCTGTATTCACCCTCTGTCTGAAACGCTCCGTTTTAGTGCATTTCAACAGAATTGCAATGGAATTGCGTTGCTAGGCAACAGTTTGGGTTCATGTTTACTTCCTGTCAGCTGATGTCATTCACATACACTGCAACAGGAAATAAACTGGGACACAATTTTAGAATGTTTACGTTTAAAACCGTGTAATGATCTATATATTGTATATTTGTGACATCACAAATGAACAGAAATCCTAACGGCTTGTTTCAAACGCACAATTTCTGAATACGGGCTGTGTGTGTGTCTCGGTATATTGAGCGTTTTGATAGTTTAACAGTATTTATATAAACTACTTTATCCTGCTTTACAATATAAAAGACATGAAAATCTCACTTTTTACAATATGGGACCTTTAAGAGTAAGATATGGCACTTCTGGATTTATTTTAACCCAAACTGCGATCTTTTCCTAAACCTAACCAAGTAGTTTTGTTGCCTAAGCCTAACCAAGTCGATCTATTCCTGAACCTAACCAAGCAGTTTTATTTTGAAAAAAACTGGAACCGGAAATTGACACGTGCATCACATGTTGCTGGTCATTCATAGGAAAATGCAAAAGAAATGCGTTGTTGTAAGTCGTGTTGAGCGTCACGAAAAAAAAAGAGAAATTGGTGTCTATGTACACTAATCAAATAGATTACATTTTGTGACTATTTTCATGAACTGTCACAAAATTAAACAAAAACACTTTCTTAGTTTCAGACAATAAAAGCACTGAGTTAGGTTTAGAAAAAAAAAACATGGTTGGGCTTATAGTTTCTACGTTTGTACAGTGAAAATGACACTGAATGTTGTTAACACGGGACACGAACAATCAGCTGATTGTAACGTGAAAGTGAAACAGCGGTCTCCTGGATGAAAGCCTTGTGTTGTGTATGAGCGCGTCTCATACCGACGCTGAAGGGGCGCCTTGTGCGTTGGTATCGGAAGGCCGACGGCGTGTCAAAGCCTCGGTATTTGACGACCCTGGGAATGAGAACTGGCTAGCTGGAGACCTCCTTCAGGATCCCGAAGATTAACTTGAAAAGACAACCAAGACCAGCAGGGCGATTTTGCTAATGTAATGGTCTGCCTCCGCGGAAAGACAACCGCCAACGAGCTGCTGCAGCCGGCAGCTGATCCACAGGACGCCGGCACGGCAGAGAGATAAACGGGTTGTAGAATTAGGGTTATTTTGACCAAACCAGAGTTTGCTGACTGTTAGAACAGTGGAAAGACAGGCAAAGTGAATTTCAAGGTCAAGAAAATACCAAACTGTCAGAGCTCTGCTTGTGCTGTTCGTGCACCACCGCCCTCACTGTTTAATCCCTAATTAATCATGTCTGTACGACTCTTCATGTAGTCCTGCAAGAATTACTATTATTATTTCTTCTTCACGTTATTGTTCTTCTTCATCATCATCATCTTACAGTAGTAAGTGGGTTCATCAAAACAGTAGAGGAAATAAATTACAATCAAATTAATGAATAAAATGTTAAGAATTTTTAGATGCAAAGAATATATTCAAACATCAAATTGAACCCTTAAAGGTCTCATATTATGCTCATTTCCAGGTTCATAGATGTATTTTAATGTTGCACTAGAATATGTTTACATGCTGCAATGTTCAAAAAACCCTTTATTCTTCTCATACTGTCAGCCTGAATATGCCTGCTTAGAGGCTCTGTTTGACAGAAGCTGATTCACAGCCTGTCTCCTCCCACTCTGCTCTGATTGGTCAGCATTTCTGTCAATCAAACGTCCTCAACAACACAGCATCACCCTCTCCCCCAACCCACCCCCCTCCTCACGGAGACAGAGAGCTATCTGTAGCTCTGACTGCAGGAGAGGGAGAAGCTGAAGTTATATAAACTCTTTTAAAGTTTATAAACCAGAAACTTCACACAGCGCACGTTACCGGAGGAATCTGATCAGAAATCGGCGACATATGATGAACATCTGCGGTCCAGATTCCAGGTTTTCCTGACGGTTTCTCTCAGGTAAATAATGCTATTTATAGCTCTGTTAGTTAGCTCAGTGTTTACCTTATGCATCAACTCTGTAAACCGTAAACATACACTCTGTTTAACGTCTGTCTTTACAGGTCCATCTGTGAGAAATGACCGACAGAATCATCCCAGAGGAGAGCAGACAGCTGAGAGCAAATAGTTCTGTTTACATGAGATACAGAGCTAACCCGTTAGCATGTAGCTACATGCTAACGGGTTAGCTACATGCTACCGCTATGAGACGGTGTGTAAACACAGC
>CAKALU010068198.1:0-47766 GCA_916700995.1 Hozukius guyotensis
ACAACAGGGACAAATAAAGTACAGAGAGAAAGACCAGATCTCAGGCCTGTTTGTCTCTAGTTACCCCTTTTGGGTAAATACTGATCTTGGGAAGCCTTCCACTACTTTGCACCTAGAAATGGAATGAATTACAGAGGATTTCAAAAACTTGAATGTACCATCGCACTAGTTGATTTTTAACCTTTAACGTCAAATCTATTTAGTCAGTGTGATCGTCACTGATGTTGTATTGTGCTTTAGTTTGTCTCGTTATGCATTTGTCCTGTTGTTTTGTCTGGCAAAAGAGATTTTGATCTCGATGAGACTACCTCATTAAAAGGTTATACATAAATGCAGTTTTGATTCCACAGCTTTAGCCTATTTGACCATAAACACAAATAGGTGGAAGTCTTACAGAAATGATGTGCTGATAACAACTTTTTCACATCAAGGACCCCTAAACTGACACAAATTAGACCACGGACTCCCATTTGTTTTTGTCCCAGGGTACCCCGTCTGATAGGATTTTTGCTTTTAGATGTTTTATTACCGAAAGTGCATGAAACACATGACCAAAATAATGATACATTCTGTCACGGAAATATAGAGAGAATAAATTATATTTTTACTGGGGACCCTCTGGAACTCCCTCAAGGACCCCTGGGGGTCCCCGGGCCCCACTTTGGGTGGCACAACAATACTTTCTTTCAATCATAAATAAAGCAGGCCACTGTTTATTGTTTGTAGATCAGTTAAACATGTCTCTTTGTGCAACACAACGTTTGCATATTTGAGTCATTTTCAGATTAGTTTTGTTTTCTGGCCTCACATACAATGCTAAAACTGAATGTTAGAAAAAACTGGTCCATAGTTGAACCTAATTTCCCAACTGCAGACTGGGTTCTTATGGTTGAACGTACAGGGTACAGCCCCAACAAGCTACAGTTAGGTTGTTAAAGCACCTAATCCGTTTGGTTCAATTAAAAAGAACTCAGATCCGTTTGCCTGTTTAGTTGCGGACCAAACAACCGAACCGAGACCACCTAAAAAAGTGGGTCTCGATCCGCTTCCAAGCGAACTCTGTTGCAGTTTGTTTGTGGTGTGAAAGCAAACAAACCAACCACAGGATTTGTTCTGGAAGCGATTTTATTGATCTGTATTTAAGGCCATGTATATAAGCATGTCAGTGCGGGTATTTTCCCTCATTACTTGGTCAAAAGCTGTTAAAACTGCTGTACTTGTATCGGACTCTGTGTACTTTGTCTGTCCATTAACTCCATTAAAATGTGTGTGACAGCGATCCCGCAGTAATATGCCTCGTGCATGTGATCGTGTGTTCCCCGGCGTTTGTACCAGTCCTCTGGGAGCGTGCAAAAGGGGCTTTTGTACAGTGTCTCTGCCATTATTCATCATTACATGCAGTCGATTAGCAGTCTAATAATACTAATAATGCTTCTACCCGTTATTAATCAAATAACATAAATATACACATCAGAATAGCAGCATTATGCAGCATTAAAGTGGGTCCTGATGATGCAGGATGACAATCAGTGAGTTCCCTGTCAGTCTGTAGAACTTCATGTTTACTTCTCTGGTTCGTTTGTAAAAAGTCAGTGTGAACAGGAACCGGACCAGAACTAAAATGCAGCATTGTATAATTTTTTCCCCTTGGTTCTGGACCAAATAAACCAAACTACAGGTGTGAAAGCACCATAAGTGACCCCAAAATAAAAGGTTTAATCAGCAACTTAAATGAACTAAACACAAAACTGCAACAAAGGAAAAAGGGAACTGTTGGTCTGATCGCAGCCTTGGAGAAATCCAGTAGGCACATGCTAAAACTTGCCTCTTCATTTCTAAAAGGTCACAGCTGTTATTCTTAACACAATTACCACCTCCAGTAACAATGTGAAGCAAGCAAGAGTTGTTTGCTCTCATGTACTTGTTTCTATACAGAAAACTAAAGAAATTTAAGTGGTGGAACAAGTCTGTAATGTATTTAACATGCTATAGAACATCTCTCGTGGTTTGCTTTATATTCTTCCTGTCCTAACCTGCTCCTGAATAGTATAGAGTACTGCAGTGTACAAGTCATCCACCACCTATGCATATACCTCACATACATATACAAAAACATGTACACATTCCACCAAAGGGATGGGTGCAGGAAGGGCGAGACTTCTAGACGCTATTTTGTTCAAGTACATTTTGTCTGTTTGTTTTTGTCACCTTACCTGCTTCTCCATGCTCTGTGTAAACTGAAATGATAATGTGAAATAAAGCTAAGAATAAACATTTTTCCGACAGGGTTCCCCAGGTGAAGTGTTGAAAGACCCTCGAGTCCAATGCTGGATCGAAAACTACCGCAACTTGTTGGATGCTTGGAGATTCTGGCACAAACGGGCCGAGTTTGACATCCACAGAGGCAAGCTGGACCCCAGCTCCAAACCACTGGCCCAGGTAACGGACACCGGGGGATGAGTTTTAAATAACTGTAGTGACTAGTGCAGTGCTCGTTCAAAACGTGCCTATTCGGAACCAGCCAATTACTTAACCTCCAGTATTGCTGCTTGCTGCTTTCTCAAAAACCGCTCATCCAAACAACTACAGTATACGCGCCATCACATGATCATAAGTGACTGATATTATGGAAAGAGTCTCGCTCAAGGAGAAGTCTCGTTCTGAAATCTGGCAAGGTGACGTGTTGCCGGAGGACAACGGTGGAAAAGTGGGATACATCCACGGTGGAAACACGAGTGCCAGCCGGGCAGAGTTTTTTGTGTTGGAGTGCAGAAAGTGTAGCTTAGTGTTATCTAAAATATTTTCAATGTCATGGCTGAATATTTAGATGATTTCCACAATGTGGATGAGGTCTTTGAATTTGATGGCCGCCCGTATTTATTTAAGCCAGAGTATACGGATATTCCGATTTCACAGACCGGATCAAGCGAAGATAAGAAAAATGTTTTATTTCTCTGTAGGATCCTTTCCATAATGTTGCCAGACACTTCAACAATCTGAGCCTGTCAGTGGCAAAAACAAGCACTTTTAGTGGACATAATGTTATATTGACACTGCTCACTTGCCCTCGCAGCTTTCAAGATTTCAAGATTCAAGATTCCTTTATTTGTCATTTTTATGCTCCACATAAAAACGAAATTGTGTTTCTTACATCCACCACTCAGAAATTCAGTGCAAAACAATTGGTGAGAACTATAAAGTAATTAACTAATAATTAAGAGCACTAATAGATAAGCTAAAAGTACGCTAAAAATAAATATATAAATAAAAATAATAGCTTGTTTTGCTGCTGCCGGTTACAGTGACGGAGAGCAAGCAGTGCCCAGCATGCCGTTTGGCGGTGTAACAGTTAATAGGGGTCCCCTTTCCATATACACTACAGTGTGTACATGACGCACTATTAATAAATATGTCCTGTAGAAGAGCTTGCTCTCGACACTGCACTTCTTTAGGTGTCGAGCCGATTGGATGGATGGTTGTTGAGAAAATGGAAGGACAGATTTACATACAGACAGAGACTCCTTCCATTTTAGTTAGATGAAACGAAATCGGCTGACAACAAATGACAATTTTCATTAGTAATTAATCATTTGAGTCATCTATGTGTGGGAAAATCTCAAACTTTTGCTGCCGTCTCAAATGTGAGGGTTTGCTGCTTTTCTGCTTTTGCTGCTTTTCTTTTCTAACAATTAATCTAAAAATGATAGATTAATGATTAATGAAAGAATAACAAGCTGCAACCATAAATACTTGTATTTGATCATGTCAATCATTACAGGTTACTGGTTAGGTTTGATAACATTTTCGGAAATGCACGTTTGCTAGCTCAGTAAAACAGTGTCTTGATATAAAATAACCTGACTCTTAATGTGATAGGGCACTGGCAAACTCAAAGCAGTCTGTCTTGTTTGTTTACAGTCTTAGATATCACTTCCTTCATTATAAAATAGGACGCTTGTACTGTTTATTACAGCACAGGCAGTTTGTGCCAAGCTTGTAACACCCACAGCTCTGCTCTCCAATTCTTGTCATAAAACCTGCGTTCTAGTGAGCAGGCTTTGTTGTTTCCTTGTTCCCTTTTATAAAGCCTAATACTGAAAATGTTTACGTGTGATTATGAGTACGCTGGTGCTGCAAGCAAACCTCGGCACTACCTAACTGCACCACTGACATTCCAATATTCACAGTTAAGCATGTTGGGATTATTGCAGTATTATCTAATTCTTATCTCCTTCTCCCCTCAAAGTGAAAATCAGACAGCTGGCGAGCGTGTGCTTGTTGGTTTTACCTTCATGTCCACCGGTCCTTATCAACCGACCTTTGTGTTTGTTCTTGTGCGACAGGTGTTTGTGAGCTGCAACTTTTGTGGCAAGTCTATCTCCTACAGCTGCTCGGCGATGCCCCACCAGGGCCGCGGCTTCAGCCAGTACGGTGTCAGCGGCTCGCCCACCAAGTCAAAAGTCACCAGTTGCCCCGGCTGCAGGAAACCGCTGCCACGTTGTGCCCTCTGCCTCATGAACATGGGAACACCTGTTTCTAATTGCCCAGGTAAATTGGCCTGTGTGGCGTATGTGGACAGATGCTCAGCTGATATTTCCAGCTACAGGCACAGGCAGCAGCTTAAGTGTTTATAACACTTAACTGAGCATTTGCAGGGGAGACTGTGTGGACTTTGTTCAGCATTTAGAGGCAGTTGCACCTGGACGTTCAGCGGCCTATCCGGTTTTTATTGCTGTGATGTCACTCATACCAACGTTGATGTAGATAGTCAAATCTTTATTGATTGTTAATATTGACTTGTGGATAAATCTTTTCTGGCAGGAACAGGGAAGTCAGATGAGAAGGTGGACTTGACAAGGGAGAACAAACTCGCTCAGTTCAACAACTGGTTCACCTGGTGTCACAACTGTCGACACGGCGGCCACGCTGGCCACATGCTCAGCTGGTTCAGGTGGGACTCTTGCTGGATGCTGCATGTGTGGATAATTTAACATATGTGAACACGGTTTCTTTCTTTGATGTACCTCCTGTTCATTGGATTTTAAAATCTGAAACAAAAATTACAAAAACAAATCTAATATCCATCAGTACAAAATGAAAAATGGGACTATTTTCAAAGATACCAAAAGAGTTGATAGCAACAAGATCAGACATAAGATGAGAGCTATTAAACCCAAAGTGGACATGTGATATGCACAAAACGTTTCCTCTCTCTCTGCGATTATCATGGAAGGCAAAGTGATTCTACTGATCTATAAAACTACTGCTCTTAATTACCTATCACTTAAATATATAGGTAAATGTAATATTGTTAAATCCATGTTGGGATGTCTTTTCCAGTATAAACTGGTTGGTTAGGAGGCAGTCATGGCGTCCTCTTTGAGAATAAAGCTAATCCTTGTTTCCCTAAAACCTTCTCTATTCGATATCCAGAGCATTAACATAGCAGCAAACAACTATTGTCTATGAAAAGATATAGTGGAGTAATGTCTACCTAAGCAGAGAATGAAGTCGCTTTCCCTCTGTGTGTTTTGTAATGCGCGTGCTGTTCGTGCATGTGAGCGTGTCCCACTGGATAGCTGACGACCGCCGCTTTGCACTGCTCTCATACGGCGGTTACAGCTGATAACCTTTGTGGTTTCCTCCGAGGTTAACACTGTTAGCTCTGTCAGCACTGTGGTCGTTGTTAGCACTGTTAGCTGCGAGCCACCGGCTCAGCCATCGCCATGTTGAGAGCCCTGTGGATTCAATAGAAATGCTCCCAATCTAGCATTTGGCACCTTTAAACAGTAGCCTATAGTTATAGCCTATAGTGCCCAGACAAAGGCAATGTTGAGTAGAAATAATGTGCTTATGGCAAAACCCTCTTTGCTATATGTTATTTCCGGCTGACTAAAGATAAAAAGTGTAAAAAGTGTAAATAAAAATACAGAAATTGGAGCCATATTCCTTCAAACCATTTTTTGCATCTAGAAAACTCTTCAATGAAACGATTTTACCGAAATTCCTTTTGTTAACTTTTGTATAGAAAATTCAGAATTGGAAATGCAATGAACAGAAAGTACACTGACCTGCTGTGCCCTTCTATGTTCTTACGGCCTGGATGTACAAACTCCTGTATCATCTACTGTTTACACTTTTTTTGTTTTTTTTCTCATCTCCATCTTGTAATTTGTTTAATTGTCCTTCATGTGTCCATTACAGAGACCACACAGAGTGCCCAGTGTCTGCCTGCACGTGTAAATGCATGCAGCTGGACACCACAGGGAACCTGGTGCCTTCAGACAGCAGCTAAACAGGAGACGCTTGTCGGATAGTGAAGCCAAACACCAGCCCGAAGCCAACCAGTACAGGTTCACTGCTGCACCCGCCACACACAGACAACTGGGCAAGGGACAAAGGGGGTGCCAGCAGTGTCCTTCTCTGAAAGTGTCTGCTTGAATCGAATGACATACTGTTAAGTTATAGTCTAGTGAATGTAATGTTGTAACAGAGCCCTATATGAAAAGAAGGGAGGCAGTGTGTGTTACTGATATGACTAACTGAATCAATGATCGAAAGGGAGAAAATGCAAACTCACTGCTCTGCTAATGTAAAATCCCACTCAGGAGAAATACAAGAGGCTCTGCTGTAATCAGCCTCTTCCAATCTAACCTGAATCAGGCTTATGATTTTATTGTGATCTATTAAAAAAAAAAAAATCAAATATCCACTCACATCATGTTGTAAAGATGTGATCACAGGTGCCAATATGTCGGAGCTATATTTTGTGGTTTTAAATACGCTATTTAACGTCTGTGTTTGTCTTACGAAAGGATCTTCACATACCTCATGAAAGCATTGTTCGGGGTGAAGGACGGTACCCCGGGTGACGGAGCGGAGTGTCGCGCACAATAACAACACTCTCTTGCTCTCTTCATGTTCCTCTGTGCCACTCTTCATCTGGCATTGTGCGGTTAGGGCTTCCAGTGTTGAGGGGGGGGGTGGTTTTGGGGGAGAGGATGAGGAATTGGAGAAGGTAGGGGTGATGGGTGATGAGGAGGAAAGGGTGGGAGGGTGCGTCTGTATTCACCAGCCCACTCCAGGCCTGTGGTCCATGAAAGAAGCTCGCCAGAAAACAGCAGCTGCTCGGCACTCTGACAAGACCCTCCAGATTGTTCCCCTCATAAAGAACCTCAGCTGCCGGAACACTATTGACTCAAAGAGAGGGCGAGAGAACAGACAGCCTGAGCCCTGTACCCCCCCTTCCTACACCCTCCGACATACACAGACTTGCCCTCTCTTTCTTTCTCCCTCTCTGTGGTGCCCAAATTGCACCCAAAAACTATGCATACCACACATCAATCCGAGGATGGGCGCCGTCTGTGGGGGGACGGCCGTGTGTAAGCCGCATTGTAAATGGGTTTTCTCTCTTTCTCTGCCACCCTCCCCGCTCTGTCACTAACCTAGGGAGGCATTGTAAGTGAGAGGCGGCCTGCACCAGAGCTGGCTAAATCACTTAGTCATGGAGTAGGGAGGAGGAGGTGAGGAGGAGGAGGGTTGGGGGGGGCACAGGAGCTACTGTATGCCGCTTTCACCAGGATCTCTTCCCGGTGTGGGAGGTTTTATAGGCCTGCATGCCCTTTTGTGAACTATTTTGGAGTGGAGCTGACAAATTGGCGAGCCGTGTAGCGTCCCGAAAAACAGGGTGGCTGGAATTTCATCCTTTCAGTGTTTCTTGTGTTTGCCTTTTAAATAAATTCCGGCTGACAAATTGAAGCGCTGCTGAATGGGGCGTTTTCCATAAGTTTACATGGTTTATTTTTACATTATCGTGTTTCATAGACACAGATGGCGTGGGTTTTTCTATCGTGTGCATTCTTTATCTTTGCTTGAAAGCATTGAGTCACACATTATTCTCCCATGGGAACTCCCACAGAATCACAGACCATCAGTGCAGGCAGCAGTGAAAAACAATAGATTTTATATCTCAGAACTAAACAATACATCTCCTTAGTAGATTAAAAGTCCATCTTTGACCTTGGAAACAGCAGTTGACACAACAATCTCACCACAAGGTCAATTAGTAAATGTTCTGGAGCTTTCAGTCTCATCACAGTTTTTTTTAGATTTTTTTTATGGACTTCTTGTCCATTTTGGCTTAAAAGTTGAGATGGAAATTCACTCTTGACATTGAAAAACAGCACTTAATCAACAATCTCACCACAATCAGAATCAACATTCTTGGCCAAGTAGGTTTAAGCATACAAATAGAGCCCAGATCAAATGTACAGGAACATACACACAGACATACAAGTCAAACAAGGATGAACAAAAATGTGCCAATGCAAGCACATTACTTTTATGGTAAGATAACAGGTAAGTAGGTATGAAACATTTCTATGTACAGGTCAAACTGTTACTGTACATTGTGTACAATGCTTGAATGCATATTGTATAAAGATTGTATGGATAATGTAAGTCACTTTAGTCCAGGGGTCAGCAAACCTTTACTATCAAAAGAGCCATTTTAGGCAAAAAAAAAAATCAGTTTGAAGCCGCAAAACATTTGAGCATTGTGATGAAGGTAACACAGTTTAGTCTAAGTATATAGTATATAAGTCTAATGCAGTGAGGGCCAAAGTGAAAATGTACTACGGAGTATTAGGACCACATTGAGGGGAAAAAAATCTGAGATTTCCAGAATAAAGTCATAATATTACAAGAAAAAAGTCATAACTTTACGAGAAAAAAAGTCGTAATATTACGAGAATAAAGTCATAACTTTACGAAAAAAAAGTAATAACTTAACGAGAAAAAAAGTCGTAATATTACGAGAATAAAGTCATAACTTAACGAGAAAAAAAGTCGTAATATTACGAGAATAAGGTCATAACTTTACAAGAAAAAAAGAAAACACGTAAAATTACTACTTTATAATATGTCTTTTTTCTTGAAATCTCAGATTAATTTTGTTTTTTTCCTTTTTTTATATATACATATATTTTTCCTTTTTTTCTTTTTCTTCCTTTTCCTCATAACAAAATAAAATAAAATGAAATATGGATAAAACAAAATGGAGAGAAAAATAAATTAAAGAAAGAAAGAAAAACAAATAAACAAATAAACAAATAAATAAATTAAAAAAAATAAAGAAAGAAAACTTTAAAAAAGCCAACATAACTGGGCAAAATCAATATCATGTGACTGTGTGTGTGTGTGTTATTGTCAGTTTTTGGTGTGTAAGTGTAAGTGGTTTACTGGGAGCAGTGCTGGTTGTATACTGTTATATATATTGAATAAGCATAATTTGGTTTAAGTATATTTCTACATCTTCATTTTTTTTCCACACAAAAAAAAAACCTTTACCCACACTAATAAGACATCTCTAACCTGATTGGCTGAAAGCACAATCCATAGACAACATTTGCACCAATCAGCGCTCTTACTGTATAACGCCACCAGCCAATCAGAAGCTCGGAAGCTCTTAGCGTAGCTCGCCCACAGACACCAGCCAGTAGTGAGTCCGCAGCTGCTGTCAGTTAGCCTCAGAGAGTGGACGTGATGGGGAACACAGCAGAGCTGGAAAAACACGACTTAAATGTTTGAAGAAGTATGAAAAACAACTTTTAAAAGTTACTTGAGTAGTGATTGAAGCTTACGACGTTATGTGGTAGTATCTTGGAGGTAAGTTAATACTAAATAATGTGTGTTTTTGTCCCTTTTAGAGCTGAAAATGTAAAAAAAAAAGGAAGCTAACTTTTTTTTTTTGGTGCTAACAAGCTAATGTTTATCTTACTGTTCTCCACCTCTCACCACCAAAACCTCCTCCTACTCCTCTACTAGAGAAGCAGCAACTTTTGGCACTACGTCCTTTCTTAATAGGAATTACAGCCAGTTTTCCAGGAGGATGTCAAACCCCAGTAACTCGCTCCAGCAGCCCAGAGTGAGACGCAGCAATGCGGGCTCTCCAGGCTCCTCCAGCAGCAGCTGCCGTCTGCACCCCATCCGAGCCACCGTGCCCTACCAGCTCCTGCGTGGTGGAGGACCGAGCAGCCCGACGCGGTCCAGTCAGCAGACCCTCCACGGTGGTGGTGGTGGTGGAGCCACGAACAACAGCAGAGGCTCAAGTCCTCCATCCAGCCCTTCACTCACTTCAGGAAATGCTAAGCAAAGACTGTCCCCAGAAAATAAGGACTCCTGTCCTCCACCAGACTCTCCAGTCTCCAGAGGTAACTTCTTTTCTTTAATCTTTTTTTTTTTTTTGCAGTACATAGGCTATAGGCCAACAAAAATGCCATGTCACCACGTGCTGTTGCTCACTGATAACTTGTCAGGGTAACTTTTTTTTTGCTTACTAGTACACACAAGTTAGATTATTATATATATGATAATATAATATAATATATAAACTATCCCAGATTTATTTACATCCCAAATTAAATATATGAACAGCATCCCAAGTTTATTTATAACCCACATATCCATCCGGAGTTAAAAAGTAGATATAAACCAACCCTTATCACAACTCTTCATCAACCATATACCTCCCAATATATTATAATTGTGCAAACAAATAGAATAGAATAGAAAGCTTTATTGTCATTGTATTAAATACAATGAGATTCACAGTTGCCACTTCTGGTCAGTGCTTTAAAACAAATACTTGACAAGACTAAACGAGGCAGATAAAACACATTTAACAGGTAAAACACACAGTTATAAAGCAAATAAAACAGGTAAAGTAGATGTAATAAATAAATATAAACAGAAGTGTTACACTAGAAGTAAAAAATAGATGTAATGTACACAGAGGTAATTGCACTTGTAAAATAGGTAGGGTAGATGTAATAAATAAAATGGGTTAAATAGTATTTTTTATAACCTTTTTTAAACCTGGAGCAAAGGTTGGCAACTTGATTTGCAAAAAAAGGTTGATGCATTAACTATTTAGCCTATCATCCACTTACACAATTAGGCACTCATAAAGAGAATAGAGTGCACTATTGGCTCTCTTATTTCCTATGGACTTTTGACAGGAGAGAGGGGGAGGAGAGAATTGGCAGAAAGGCATGCTTTCAGTTGTAAAAGGGGCCACGTCAGTCCCAGTAGACAGACACAGTGCTGAGTGAATAGTCAGGTGTTGCTTATTCTGACCTCACTCCATACATTCATACAGCATGGAGCACTCATGACATATTCAGAAACATATGCTGAGCTTCCTTCACCACGTTGCCTTGCACATGGGTAACAGAGGCTAGCCGCTATGTCGTGTCGTGTCATGCTCAGCTGCTCCTTGGAAAAGGAAATGGAGACAAACTGAAGGCAGCCCTAAATCCGCATTTCCCAGTGTTTCACTAAATCTCATTTATGTGACCGCCTTTTCCTGCCAAATATCGACACTGTGTGCTGGTTTTCCAGACCGGTAGCAGTATCTTTTTGTGAGCCAGAACTGCATTTTTTTGGTTGTTTTTTTCCTGTAAACCCTGACAACCCAAAACATACACATAACCACACATTATCTACGTACATTGTGATATGGAAGTGTCTGAATACAGCTTGCTTTTCCAGTATGTGGAGACAAAAGGAGACTCCTTCTAGTTTAACCTGAGTGGGTATTTCTGAGTCTACATCTGTTCCCCTGAAAAGTACCAAGTATTCTCTCTACAAGGCAGTTCTGCACTTAATGAGATTAGGTCACATATCTCAACACGCCACACAGCAACCACGGTGCACCAGCCCGGATCAATGCTACCTTCATTAGTCACGTTTAATAGCTTCTCCCTCTTATACCTTTTTAACCAAAATGGCAGCCCTCTTGTTTCAGTGCAGGATGGTAGTTATTGTGGAGTTGTGGGTGTGGAATTTTATGTTTGTGACGTGTTTCACATTCCTCAGTTCTTTGAATGAGATGACCTCCAACCTCCTTGACCAGTGTACCATGCAAGGCAGGAAACGAAGTCTCTTCCATAACAACTGAGTAGGCAGACTTGCCAGGCATGACACATTTCACCCGTGTTTGGCTAGCGTTTGGTGTTGATTTCCCACCCCAGTGGCATGCCACGCATACCTCAGTCCTCTGAGAGAGACGACCTCTAACCCAGGCCAGTGTCTCATGCTAGTGGTGATGATGGAGACTTGACCCGCCTTCATTGCTGTGACCTCACAGTCCAAACACGCCGGAGTGGCCTCAGATGATGACTATGATCAGCAGTTAAAAAAATGCAAACACGATTTAGTCATCTTCATCTTTCATCACAGCAGTCCAGCTTGATGAGACTGAAGCAGGAGGCGTTGCACTTTGTAATTTATCATTCATTGTAGTACTTTGAACCCACTCGCAGACATAATGCTTGCCATTTGGTGGGAAATTCAGTCCAAAGTGCCTCGCAGTACCATCAGTGTTAGTGCCCGACAATGTCACCCTGGTAATGGACTGCACTGGTGTTCAGATCATAGCATGACGATGAAGGACGGAGTGAAGAGTATTATATTCCACATCATGACCTTTTAGGTTCACCAGAATGACATCATTCACTTAACCACACTGTCCCAACAATGATAGCCCTGCTCTCTGTCAAAGTGCCAGCTGTGCTGAAACAGCCCTGCCTCATTGTCAACCATTCAAACTGCAGAGTAGGACCAAATGTGAAAATGAGCGTGTTGTCCAAATCAAGTCGACTCTGGTAGAACTGGGCTGTGTTTTCTGTAGTTTTATCCGCCTGCACATAACTGACTGTGTAACATCTGGTTGAATCCTAACTTTGATGTCAAGTTTGTTCATTCTTCTCAGTTATTGGAATCGTTAACACTGTTGGCATACCCTCCTCCATTGAGACGCACTCAAACTAGTCCAAGCTAACTTATTGTGGGATGTACCCACTGGACTCATTGACTTATGCTAACAATGCTAACAAGCCATTTCCAGACCAGCTGAGGGACAGATGTTGAAACTCATAACTTTAAAAGATCATGGCCAAGATTAATATCAGTCATATTGTATGAAAGAGAGTCCCTGCTCCAACTACTGCTTGCAATTAACACATTTTATAGCTTGAGCAACTCATGTAGAACATTATTGAAATATGAACTGCAGGGTGGCCTAGTGGTTAAAGAGATTCCTCCATGAAAGGTACTGTTTTTATATTTTTATATAGTACATAAACACACAGTATTATAAGTATTTACAGAATAAATAGTCACTTGTATCAGTAGTTTATATAATACAGTGAATAATATAACAAATAATACTCACATTTTGGCAAATAATAAGTAGTATTAGTAAGTCATTTCAGTAGTATCAGTATAATCTGACACTGCATCCATTGTTTAGGTTTTCTCATAGCACCCTTTTTAACAATGACCACGTTTGCACAGTCTTGAGAGTGGGCATTTCCATTTTTCATTATTTACTGTGTAGGTAATTTGAGCAATTACAATAAAATTGACTTGAATTAAATATGTCCAAGTGTTTATTAAAGTGACACATAAGCCCTAGCAGGTTTAGCTTTTGCACAAATTAAAATTCTAGTGTCACTTAATTGAGAAATTCTGAGATACCAAAAGTGATTTTGTTCTGTGATCACAAGATGAAGCAAAATTTTTCCTTTCCACCTGTGTCGTGCAGCCTTGTGAAAACCTACAGGAAACCATTCTGCTATGGTTTACTGATCTGGACCACGTGTTTGTTTTCACATTTGCCTCTGCTCTACAGTTAATAAACCACCCATTTATCCCCTGGAAATGCAGAGACTTTTTCACAGCTTGCCGAATTTGCCCGGTGAAGGAAAGTTCTTATTAAAATTCAACCTGAAAATATTCCTTTTAATGTCACATACACCACTCACTTATCCCTGAAATCAGCAGATGGACTGCTTTGATGTCTTGGCTTCTTTCACACTGTTTCTTTTTTCTCATCAGGAGATTATTCTAGTCTGGCAAGTGGGGAGGCGATGGAAAATAACCACAATCCCGGTTCTGAGAGCACTGGCTTGGCCTGTATCAATATTGATGGAAATTTAGCCTGGTTCCTTTGTCTACAATGCTTCAGGGAATTTTACTGTAGCCCAGTAAGCTTACTTAGGCAATACCTTTGGGTGGGTAGGCCTGTGTATTCTATGAACAAAGAACAACAATGACCAGCTATGTAGTTCTGCTAGGAGAGGGGTGCCTCATGTAGATAGTTTAGTCTGTGTGTTGGTGTTCATGTTGGAAAGGCCTCTGCCTAAACCTACTCAGACAAGGAACAGAATACATTTTTCCTGATCATCAAGCTCATTCCTTTTATTCTGTCTTCTTGATACAGAAATGAGGGAGCTTTCATTTGCTTTTAGTAATCACACAAACTGCAATTGGGGCTAATAAATGTAATCCAGCTCTTACCTCAGTCTCATGCTATTCTCAAGCTAATGTCTTTGTGTTTGCATGTTTTGTTTTTCTGTCTTTTTTTTTTTTTTTTTTTTTAACTGCGTGTCACTGCAGGAATGTTGAGTGGATGCAGGCAGTATTGATGTGCATTGTGGTGTGGTTGTTTATGAGTTCTTATGTGGGTGGTGTGTGCTTAACTGTTCTGGCTCACAGCAGACTGCTCTCATAACATCAGATACTACTGCTCAGCCATTTACATTTGCTGCAGGGCCTCTGTTCTCAAGCCTGTTTGTTTGCCCTGCACTAATACTTACGAGATTAGAAAAAATGTCCACACTTTGAGAACAGGAAGAGATTGCATGGCAAGGTCTCGTCTCAATAAAACACTGTTAATTGCAGTAGTTAACTGGCGAAGGTGAAGTGTTGATTGATTATAATGTACTGTCTCTAGAGATATTATCTAACTTTTTGCAGCCAGGGACCTGAGTAACAATTCATTCTGTGATTGACTGAAATATTTCTATTCTTGTAATGTGAAGGTCTATCCACAATCCCTTTTTATGCTCCCACTACAAGACAGTTGCAGAAACTAGGTTAAGGAAACCAACTTATTTTGACAGTAAGAGTTGGATTGCGCAATTGCTTTTCATTTCACGATATATGATTATGTAAACCATTATAGTTGTGTGCCACTCAAAATAATATGGCCCCCAGTCCTTGGCTATACATTTGCACTGATGAATTTATTACAGTTTGACATTTTAGTTTTATATGTTGAACTTAGTCTTATTGACACCATTAGTAAAGTTGGCACATCAAATTCAAAGATGCCTCAGGGTGTTTGGGAATGTTGCTCACTTATTGGCGACACATGCATGTGTTTGTGTCTGTGCGTGTCTCATCCTATTTCTTTGTTCTTTCCGAATTCACAGCAGAAAGGTCCAAGTTACAGGTTCGGAGTTCCAGTGCCATCCGGCGGACATCTTCCCTGGACGCCATCACAGGGCCATACCTCACCGGCCAGTGGCCTCGGGACTCCCATGGACCCTACCCTTCCTGTATGAAAGACAAAGCCACACAGGTACATACCATTCAGATAAAAACACTATCTTGGCTATGGGCGTGATTAGGGGTCAGCGATATCATATTATTCATTAAAGGGTTTTCCCTAGGTTTTTAGAGGGCTTAGGTACTGTGAAGCCGTCTGGGTTTGGGGTCCTCCCCCTAGAAAATTTGAAGGTTTTTAACTTAAAACTATGCAGTTTCACATCGGTATTAACGGTGCTCTATACGATATCCAGAGCATTAATGTAGCAGCAAACAACTATTTGCTATGTAAATATATAGAGGAGTATTGTCTACCTGAGCAGAGAATGAAGTCACCCTCTCTCTGACTGTGTTATCAGAGCTTCTTTGTGTTTTGTTGACATAGCCGGGCTGGCCTCGCGTGCTTTTAGTGCATGTCCGCGTGCCCAACTGGCTAGCTCACAGCCGCTGCTCTGCACTGCCCTCATATGTCGGTTACAGCTGATAACGCCGTTTGCGGAAACGTAACTCTCATCCGGTTCCCCCCCCAGGTTAACACTGTCAGCTCTGTCAGCAGTGTTGCCGTTGTTTTCACTGTTAGCGCAGTTAGCACAGTTAGCTGCAAGCCGCCGCCTCAGCCGTCGCCATGTTGAGAGCCGTGCGGAGGCCATAGAAATGCTCCCAATCTGGCATTTTAGCACCTTAATTATTACCATTATCGTTATTAATTATTTTACAAAAAGGAGCTTGCTAATGATAATAATCATAATAGCCTATAGCCTAGACCTTGGGTTTCCAACTCAGGGCACCCCTATCTGCCCTTTTCCAATTCTCTCCGTCTAGCACACATGAACCGGCTGATGCTCAAGCATCTTGTACTTAAACTGCGTAGCTATTTGGCACTCAATTAGTGTGATGAAGTGCTTATCATCGCGTCTTAGTAAACAACCAGTTTGACCCGGCCATCTAACAGAATGACTGGTAGAGATGATTTGCTCTCATCGACGATATTATGTACTGCTTTCTACTTGTAGGGCTAGTATAACATTGAACATTGTATCGATAAATTACAGCAGCCTCCTTCTTCTTCCCCCCCTCTACTATCCATGAGCCTTGGTTGAAGTTGCCTTAGAGAATAAGCCAGTCAGAGGTGCAAATCAGAGCAGCAGCAAATTCAAAACGCTAAGGTTAAGGTGCGTACCGTTGGCGTACGTTCATGGTCCCAGAAAAAAAAAAAGAGACAAAGAGAAGAGGCGCTAACTCGCACTACAAAGGCCACATATGTCGTTTTCTTGTAACCAAATTGATCTTATTCATCTCAGTAGGTGACAGTGATTGATTTATTATCACATTGTTCATTCGGTTTGGGGTACTTACTCAGTGATGCCCGTTGCTACGTCAGGGGAAATTAAGAAAATCAAGTTTGTAAGAGTCAAGTGGCTTAAACAGTCATATTCAGGAGGGGTAGTGCAAGAAAAGGCTCACTTCATGAGAAACACCAGGATGAACTTAGTTTAATAATCATGAGCTGGAAGTGTTTTACCCAGGAAGGTTCGCATCAAGTTATTTTAAAGTTTCACAAAGCAAAAATACATTAAAATATCTGAATATGGCCTGTACTTTGACCAGCGTCTAATAAATCCCACACTTACTTTTCATTTCTCCCAGCAAATTATGGTGGTTCCCAATAACTGTTGGTTTCTGTCGTAGTAGCCGGTGAAGACAAATTTACAAGCAGTGGCCAAATATTTTGTTACAGTAATCTGGTGGTCAATACAGGCCTAATGGACTTTGCTGGAAATATTCAGAAATTCCCTCACAGCACTAAATTTTAAGACATTATAACACTTCATAAGAGCTATGCATGGATTTCATATTGAGCCTCACCACAGTATTCCCGGATAGCAGCCCACCCACTAATCTTGCCATGTGACCGATGGCTAAATGCAGTTTTTCTCTAAGAGCTTAATTTTTTTGGGGGGTTGTTGGTTTGGGGTGGGTTTGTGTTATGAAAGAATATTGACTATGCATGATCATGACATGGGCTGCTCCCTCTTTGCTGACAGAAGCCTTTCATGTGTCTGAATGAAGACCGCCAAGCCTAATTTACATGGGCTTCATCCCTTTAACCCCTCATTTGCCTCACATTTCTTTGTGTTGTAGGCTGAGGAAGTGGTTGCATACAGCCACTTCTGTCTTGAAGTGGCTGTATGCAGAATAAATACCTCTTATTACAGGGTTCCTTTGCAGGCCTGGAAAGATTGGTATGGAAAATCAATTTGATAATTATCTGGTCTTGAAAACTGTTGTTGCAGGAAAAAAACAACGTCTGGGCACGTATTCACAGTGATCTTGTAGACCTACTGTTTTTTTGGCACATTGTGATATTTAGTTATTTACTTGTGCTATATAGTGATATGGCCATGACCATATTTCCCAACGATCATCAGCAAAGATCTGATTGAAGGCTGACCAAAATGAAAATCCAGTTTAAGAGATTTATGTCTATCAAAGCTGTTGAAATTTGAGATGGAAAACATTTGGCTATGTTGTAATGATGTGGGAGAGAGTGTGACACACTTAACAATCCTTGAACGATTAAATGCACAAACTCCCCCAAGGATAGCGAGAGACCACTTCCTGTTTAAAAAGCGATGCCTGGGCCCAGCTCTTTCTATAAGACAACAACAGCAGAGAGCAGCAGACAAAAGGTCCCTGGCCTCTTTTGTTGTGCATTGCGCAAGTTCAAGACAGCCTCTCCTTTGAGCTGTTATGTAGCCTTGCATGGAGGTGAAGTTGTTTGCACCTGTCCCCCAGGCTATGGCTGAGTCGAGGAGAAATCCCACTGCTTACCACCTGGCCCTCGTGGCTGCACGGCCCGCCTGCCTTTTGTGTGGGAGTTGAGGAGCAGAGGGCCCATACATATGCTAATCACTGTTCCGGGATAGGTCTGTGTGTTCTAGGCCCTGTGGTTACAGAACACAGAGAATGTCTGTATGAAGATTAGGGCCCTGACACACCAAGCCGACCTCAAAGACCTAGAACCGACAAAGGCAGACTGATCAAACAGTTTGCGTCGCCTCACGTCTTCCGTTAAAAGTTGCACTCGAACATAACACAAAGACTACAGCCGATGGCCAGCTGACCACTGACATGCATGTACTTTCTGCGCCTGCGAAAAAACATAACGGAAAGACAAACAAACTAGCCTGCTGTTTTTCACGCCACAGTGAATCTGCTTAAACTGTGTCATTGTAGGCTTGCCGCAGCAGTACGTGTTAGCGGTGTTACATGATGTTCGGACATAGATCGATTACATTACTTGCCCACCACTAGGGGTGGGAATCACCAGAGGCCCCACGATACGATATTATCACAATACTGAAGTCCTGATACACTCTTATTGTGATTTTAAACATTTTGTGATATGCTGAGTATTGTGATAAGATATATTGCGATTTATTACCTTTTTCAGCTGCAAATTATGCAGTTTGTCAACATTGGTTTTATCTAACAAAATGGAGTTTTCACTCTGTTCATCTCAGAGTTTTCAGTCACATATCTTGAGGTGGAAGGTTGAGGACTCCTTCCTACTACCAATCCTTTCCTTATGTTTTCTAGTTTCATATGATACCAGTATCTTCACTAGCTTTAAGACTGAGCCTGCTACAACCTCTGAAAGACAGACTGTCGGCTTGTTAAGAGGTTAATAGTTTATATAATAAAAGATCAATACTTGACGTCCGTGTATCAATACAATACTGCCACGCAAAATATCGCATTACTATCCTGTATCGATTTTTTTATTTATTTTTTCCCCCTACTCACCGACCCCACAGTCGTTTTGCTTTTCTTTCTTTTTGTCGGACTTCACAATTATAAACTGTCAAGTATCTGCTACATATATTTTCTTGTAAAATGTCCGGTGTAATCGGTAATATAGGTGTTAATGAGGGCCTGCCGTTGCCAGATATCCATCTTTCGGCTTGGTGTGTCGGTTCTTAAGATGGACGCACACAATTAACCCTACTTTAGTGCTGTGTTACTAAGTATCTGCCATCACTGTGCCCCTTTTTTTGCTTCATATGAGCGTAATGTAAACGGATGTGTATGTTTCTGTTTATTGGTCTATGTAAATATAGATGAATGAAGCAAAAACAAACAACAAAAATGCCGTCTTAGAGACATTTATCCGTTTTCTGTAATGCTCAGTGAGTTACAGACATGCACGAGATAGCTCGCCAAATCAGAGTGCACGTTTTCCTCATCTCTAAACCCCATCAAATGATAGCAGTGGCACTCTGCTCGCGTGTCTCGACATGCAATCTAAACAAACCAGCACAAGTTCCACTGCTATTCTATTGAAGCCCCAGTCATTATTTCCTGCTTTGGAACAGAACTGGATTCTTGAGGATGTTGCCTGCATGTAACCCCTTTGGGTGGGAATCATAATGGGAAGCAAGCTGCAGGCTACGGTAACAGAGTTTTATCTGCACAGCAGTGCATTATCAGGCACAACACCTGGTACACAAGTCTACAAAGCACACAACTCGGGCCGGAAGTTCAAGAGCTAGCATGATAAAAGGGCCTCTGTGGTAAATAAAGCCGGGTGTTCTTGTTAACAGACAATTTGTTTGGGGGAACAGTGTCAATCAAAAAAGAGAGCCTCCAGTATTTTTAACTGTCTTGTCTTACTATGTATACCTGGGGGAAAATTAGGAGTTTAATTGCACACTGAGATATCCACCACAAAGAAAAACATGACTCCTACCTTGACACCTGTGATCTGTGTTATAGCTAGTGATATGAAACTATAAATCCTAAGGAAACGATTGGTACCAACCGTGTCATTTTAGCTTATATTTATTTTATATATATTTATATTTAGCATATATGTTAGCGTTAAGAACGCTAAATAACGCTCCAATGTTACGCTAAATTTTGGCAAGGAAAAACTAGTATGGCCATTTTCAAAAGGGTCCCTTGACCTCTGACCTCAAGATATTTGAATGAAAACTGAGATGAACGGAGTGAACACTGTATCTTATTAGATAAAGCAGATGTTTATAAACTGCATAATTTGCAGTTGAAAAAAGGTAATAAATCACAATACATATCGCAAAATGTTTAAAATCGCAACAAGATCGTATCGTGGCTTAAGCATCGTGATGATATCGTTCGTGGGGCCTCTGGTGGCTCCCACCCCGAGTCCTCACATTAAATGTTGAACTTTTTTTGTGTGTACTGAAAGTTGCTTTCATCACTTTCAACAGTAAGCACACATTTATTGCCATATGTCAAATTAAAAATTATCAATTTGATTTAAGGCTCATGAGAATGAAGCTACACTTTCAGATGAAGAAAAATACCACTTGTAAATAACTGAACTGAATGGTACTGAATTAAAATATGTCCAATAATACCACTTTGTCCTGTCAGAGTGACAACAAAGCCCTACAACGATCCCCTCCATTTTTCTTTTGATTCTCAAAAATGATTGTGCTTTTCATTTTAACCAGTATTGCCCAGCCCTATGAAAACCTACACATCAGTATCGGTCACTTGCCAAATGAAAGTGTTCCACATTTCATTGAGTTACAAGTAGTGGGTAGCATTCCCTATTTGACGTCATTGAACATCTGTGAGAACTTAGTTTTTCCTCAACGGCTAAGTCCACAACTCAATAAAGCCCGTCTGCCCTTTTGCAGCAATCTGCATTTTGTATGAACGGATTAAGCTGCAGCATCGAGTCCCTCGAAGTCTGGCAGAGGCATCAAATGGCACAAGCCATTCCATAGGCCATGCACAAAATGTTAATGCTAAAGGCTAGCTACACATCTGCCATCCAGCGTGGCCAAGCACAGTGGTCCCTTTTATGAGAGCACAAGCACCCATTTAATTCGCTGTCCTTTTCTGGGGAAGCCAGCGCCAGCAATCCAGCGCGAACGGCTTCACGGGTGTTCCTCATTATTCACAGTGTGATATTCCATATCATAGGGCAAGGCTTGTGCGTTAGCTGGAGAGCCATAGAGGTTTGTCTGTTTGTGTGGGGTCAAACATAAGGCAGTGTGAAGACACTGACATTTAAGATGTTTCGTACCACTGTGATGACCATAAAACGTCAGATGTTTGAGGATTTGTTTGAGGACCCGAGGCACTGTTGATCTGCATAATCAGGGGGAAGTATGTGGTTTCAGACAACCCTATGACACATCCTCAGTCTGTTTCTGTTTTTGCATATATTTACATAACTTAACCGTTTCCTTGTTTATGCAGTAGAGATATAAAAGACATGTTCAGTGAGACAGAACTGCCTCTATGCTCTCTGCTAGGGAATGTTTTGTATATTAGATGTTTTCTTATTGGTGTACTAACGACACACAATTTCTCTGTAGACTCGTTGACTTGGTATAAGCATAGCATTGTGCTGTACATATTCTGCCAAATCACAGTGGTGTATATAGGCTAAATTGATATTTGTAGACTCACTATAGGTGAAATGATGGAAACTCCAAGGTGGAAAAGTAGCACCAGCTGCTAGTAAAGTCCTTGTAAATGTCACCTGTGGCTGACAAGGCAGGTAACCATATATTATTCGGTAGCCCTGTAATTATTTTCTCAAACTACGGCTTGTTAAATGGCTGGTGGATTTCGCAATGTACTAGTCACTTTAGCCCGTAGACAAAAAAAATGTTTTGCCCTGCCACAGATGTATTTATCTTAACCTGGCTTTCTAATGGTAGCAATCAAACATGCTATGACTTTTGTTTTTTCCTGTTGAATGTAGTTCTTTCCTCAGGGATGGTATCTCATGACTCTTTTCCTCATTTTTATTGATTCCAGATTTTCAGCTTTACTTTTGAGCACACGGCACTCATTACTGCTTTCACCCACGTCTTTCTCAACTGGTTATCCAAACATTTTACTTTTAAGGTATTTGGTTGATGCTCACATCCTGAGTGACTTCACGATGAGGTGGCACATTGGTGTCTTTATCAAGGACTGTTCTCAAGTTTTTAGGACGTTTGTATAAGCTTTTAGTTTCCTACTTCTCCTGCATAAGCTTTTATTTACTTTAAATATTATGTAGGTAGAAATGTGTGTGTATCATTCATAATAACTGTATTTTCTTTGTGCAAAAAAATGAATTAATAAAGTGAAAATATAAAATCAATAAGGACATTTCATAACGCACATATCTCTCGATGGGCATATATTCAACAAGACTCAACAAGGACTACATCTGTGACCTTTCAGTTATCTGATCTCTGTAAACATTAGGCCACCCTGCCTCGTAAACAAATCTCGGAAACTACAGGTTAGTTAATCCTAGGCTTTAAGGGAGATGTAATGTATTCTATTTAGATATCTTTGCACACAATAGAAACTCGTGTTTATGCTCTCGTGCAGGAGTACATTATACTTATCTTTGTGTGCATATGCAACATAAGATATGCTATTTGGTGGCCACAGTGTCGTACAGTACATTTGGAGCACGTATCACTAACGTGACTTGTGTTAGAGGAAATAATGTAGAGTTGTGTAACATGTGGTTATGTGTCAGCATGTATTTATGTGTTTCAGACTCCAGGTCTCTGGATTGATGAGGGAGCAGAACAGGGAAGTCCTCACCAGCGGTCAGCCTCCTGGGGCAGCGCGGACCACCTCAAAGAGGTAGATTCACCTGCCTTAACCTCACTTCACCCAAGTCACAGCTGCTGCTGACAAACACCACAGATGGTGGATTAACACAGCGGAGTAGTGTCAGCAATATATCTGACACTAAGCTGGGCCAGACTGGTTCAAAAACATTCACACAGCCAGTTCAAAGAGCATGTTTTTGTCATTTTTGAGGTTCATTCCATTTATTCAGAATGTGTTTTATTTGTTAGGGTTTGAGGTCAGCCTAAATATTATGCTCCTTAAGGCTGGTTTCCACTCCTGTCTATCTGCTGGGCTTGGTGGCCAACCAGCCGACCACATGGAGCTATTAGGTCTCCAACTCTCCAGACCACAGTCTAAATTTAACCTCCTTCTCCCCTCTGTTTCCCACTCAACTGCACCCTCGCATCTCATTACGGCCTGTTTTTGAGAGACTGTGCAGGAGCTCCCCTCAAGGGTGAAACAACCATATTGTTCCCTCTTTAGCTTGCATTGAGTGAACTTATTCAGGGTAATTCACATTACTTAAAAGCCTTATAGATGCCCCTGCAACACAAAAGACAGTCATATTTTCCTGTTTCCGATACAAGATCTGACATCTGTATATATAATAATAATAATATATATAATATTTAGTTCCAAAATATTGATGTCACACAGGTGTCTTGGGTTTTTGTTAGTATTGACCATAGACTACATATAAGAAGTGGACGTAGTCACCTTGATGTCAACCATTGGTTTATGCACTGCTGTTTTGAAGCCATGATTTCAGCATTTTGGCCCTCGCCATCTTGGTTTTTGGCAACCAGAAGTGACATGAGAGGGTGGAGCTAAGTACAACCGAACGCTGAATAAGGCGACCAAAATGTTGCTTAACTTTCATGAGCAGAAAACACTTTGAAAGGGTTAAAGTTCTAAGACGAAAACATGGACAACTCCCAGACCGGACAATGCTGTCGTAGCAAGGTGTCAATCGCAATGTAGCCACACCCTAAAGCATACCCTGCTTTATCGTCTGCTATACTCTAAATGGGACCATAATTTACTAAATGAACATCATGCTGTATTGACGAAGACTTGAAACTAGCGATTGAGACCATAAAGTCATGTTTACAATGTTTACTGAGGTAATAAGTCTAGTTAGAAGTAGTAATTTGTCATAGACTTCTATACAACCGGACTTGTTTTTGCAACCAGAGGAGTCGCCCCCTGCTGGCTGTTAGAAAGAAGGCAAGTTTAAGGCACTTCCGCATTGGCTTCCCTTTTTTAGAATCGGAGGTTGCCCACTGGTATTGACCAGAATAAAACATCAACATCAGTCTTTTTACAAACTCACAAGTACACCTTCAAGAATCACCTTTAACCAGACGTCAAGACCAGTATGCAGAACTACATTCCGTAAATGACTTCATTTTATGACCTTCCAACGATGGTGTTATTCAAGTTCGTAATAAGTTCAACCTCATAAAACACAGGTATGGTAGGTACTGTAATGTGTTTTCAATGGAGCAGGCTTTGGGCTCATGCTAGGCGCATTAAGTGACAGATCTTGATGCTCAAGAATTAGACGTTATTCGCATTACTATTAAATTGTTAAGATGAGAAAGAAGTGTTAGGTTTTTATTATGAATAGAATTGTACATGGTGTATATGTAAACTACTGGTAGTCACATTACATTTAGGCAATGCCAACAGTTGTAAAAGGGAGACTGGAAGAGACACATTTTAATAGATGCAGCCACAAGGAATGCACAAAACGTATTTCCCAGCTCAGCGGTTTGATCTCATGAAATCTGATTGTTGGAATCAAATTTCATAAATCACATTCAGGTGTAAATGTACACACTACAAGTAGGCCCGCTGGAACAATTTAGTGTTCGACTTTCTGCAGACAGTCCCAGGGCCTTGGCTCGTACGATCAATACAGCCAGGAAAACCTCTCTTTCTCATCCTCTGAGATTACATCGGGATTGCCTGGACTTGTCGTTATCGACTGCTGCGGTCACTCAATGAATGTAGCGAACTGTATTCTAGATCTCTAACCTCTGCGATTACATGTGTGGGAGGACATCTATGAAAAGAGCAAGTCTCTTTGTTGACTGTGTTGCCAGGATTACAAGATCAGCATCGAAGACCACACCTTTGTCTGCATAGTACAACTGCGTCTGTTAGACTCACAAAGGGTATCCTGTTTTTAGGCTGATACTGGGCCAGATGCAGAAACACCCATTGACCTAACTTGTTTCATCATCAGACATGCATGGCTGATTTATGATATGCACTATAGTAGTCTGCAACAATATTCACAAGTCGGTCTTTATGGGTTCACACAGTAGCACATATAGTGCCATATTAATGTTGTAAGCCACATAAGAGGCAGCCAGCCATCCTAGAAACTATAAGAAAATATAAATTTGGCAAATAGCATAATATTCTTATCAGTGTAGGTTGTCATTGTTCTCCCAGCTGCTGCAAAAAGGAGGAACATCAATACAAATATCACTATAACACTAAATGTGTCAGATCTGTAAAATTATTTTCATATCTTTTCTTGTCCAACAGTTAAATATGTGCAAGTAGAGCTGCAGCGATAAATTAAATGATAAACGATTAATTGATCAGTTGATTGACAGAAAATGAATCAGCAAGTATTTTGATAGATTAATCATTTCAGTCACTTTTTTTTTAAGCTAAAGTGCAAAATTTGAAAGTTTCAGCTTCTCAAGTGTGAGAATTTTCAGCTTTTTCTTGTATTGACTTTATAGTAAATTGAATATCTTTGGGTTTTGGACTGTTGGTTGAACAAAACAAAATATTGGAAGACATCTCCTTGAGCTTTAGGACATTTTGACAGGCATTTTTTGCTGTTTTTTTATGTTTTATACACCAAACAATTAATCAAAAAATGTTCGTCAGATAAATTGATTATGAAAATAAACGTTGATTGCAGCCCTACATGGGAGCAAATATGCTCATCACCTTCTGGCTTCATTCATTTCACTGAAGGAGAACATTTAAAATGTACATGTTGACAGAAATACAGCATTCCTGACTCAATTGTTGTCATTTGCTGAAGTCATGTTACTTTTCTTCCAGCAGATTGCTAAACTGAGACTGCAGCTGCAGCGCAGTAAACAGGTCAGCCGGCAGAGCAAAGACAGGGAGCACAGCTCACTGCAGCTGCAGCAACAGGCGCAGCATGGCACTGCATGCCAACCGCAGGTGAGTTATTCATGTCGGTACTCATGCCATGCCAAACTGAGTCACCAGCATGCTCTTTTCAGGTGAAAACATTAACTAACTCTGACTTTGGTGATGCAAGATGTTACCCTGACAGCGGGTATATGATAAGGTAGCTTAGCAGCCAAGCACAAAACATACAAATTAAACAGATGGGTGACCAAACCATATCACAGCTGTTGGAGATAAGCTAACTGAATATGAATATACCAGGGTTAAGCAAGGTGGCTTTCTGCATTATTTGGTTAATGGTATCCAATTATAAATCAGGGTTTTACATTTTCATTTACTACATTAGTTTAAGTTTGGTAGTTATAAAGCTGTAGTTTATCAGCACGCAATAATTATGCAGTCACTATTTGAGGAGTAGGTGTAGAGTGAAAGTGCCGGTTTATTTTTATAGCATGTTTTGCATGTGCCTTTTAGGCTTGTGTATAAGCCATATTGATCATAGTCCAAGTTTATGATGTTGTATGTTGCACTGTGTTTGACGAGGACGTCTAGTTAATGAGTTCATTCTGACCAGTTGTGTCAAAAGAAGAGAGGGAATGTGTCCGGGCATGCCCCGTCCTCTCCTTGTTTACCGTTCATTCATTAACAGACGCCCAGCAACAGTACACATCAACCACTGTGGGAAAATTAACTATAAACAGAGATATGCTATGCCCCATACCCACATGTGGTAGATCACAATCATGGCTGTGTTTTTGTTCCCTATGATATTTAATCCCACTCCACTAACATGTATTTAAACTGAACGCCTCCACCCATTAAATATCTCATGAAACTGGATCAGCGACAATTCAATACCGCAAGCAGATCTCGGTGCCACAGAGTCTAAGACATACGCAGTGTTATGTATTTTAGTGCACAATTGATCTGACTTGAGAAGATTATTTTGATTTGTATATAATTTTTCTCTTTATCTTTCAAAATTGTGTCTGTCTTTTCCAGTACAAGGGGACTTCATCAGCCCTGTCAACAATCCCTGTGCCAAAATCCTTCATATGCAGGGTGCCGAGCAGTGTGGAGGGAATCAGCCACGAGCTAGAAAATGTGTTTATCAGAGAGGACTGGGAGCAGGGGATACAGGTAGGGATGACTACACACACACCAGCAACGAGTCAAGCAGTTTTTAAAGTGTGGTTTAATAATATGTAACAGTTGGTGTTTGTAAACAAACAGCATTCAAAGTTGGCCACTCCTCATCAGCTCAACTAGCTGAGAGAGAGAGAGAGCATTGGTGATCGAGTGAGCTATAGAGTGAACGGAGAGAGAGCAACGTTAGTGAGAACAAAGCAGCGAATCGACAAATAAAATGTTATTTCCAGATTGTTTCCCGGCGGTTACGTTCTAAAACACAAATAGACACACAACTAACCCCGCACACCTCCGCACAATCCTGCGGGAAGGTGCCGAGTTGCCGGATTTTGAATGAATGCAGCCGAAAGGCAGGCTGTACTCCCTGCCTGGTGTGTGTGTCTCGGTCAAACTGACACACCGATAGCAACGAACAGCCACTGTGCACACAGCAGAGGAGAAGAGAAGAGCAGGGGAACTCACAGTGATGTAACAAACCCGATCTCATCCGTCAAATACAACCGCAAAGCATCTAAAGGGGGACTCGTGCCCATCGATGTATAGCCTAATGCTTTTGCCTTGGTATCAGAAGCCGAGGGGCGTGACAAAGCAGCGATATTTGACCACCTGAACGGGCTGCACACCCTGCTCGCTGTTATTGGCTGGGGGTTACACCTCCACGTGGGGCCCAAAGGCTCTGAGTAAATCAAAATAAGAAAGGAGAAGACACAGGCAGAAGGCAGGGTCTCTGCAGAAACAGACACCGCCACACACGTCTAATGGGGCATAAGTGATGTTTGAGCGGGATTATTTTTGTATCAGCCTATACATTGTTTTTAGGAAATTGTTGCATATTATACCTGTAAGTCTTATCTTTTGTACCCATTGGGTTATATGTCATATCGTACAGACTGTTCATACAAGCAGCCAAGTGGGGAAAAGTTGTTCATGGCAGCTTCCTAGTTGTAATTAAGAGTAGGAATTTCTGACAGCTAAAATAGCTCTCTCTTTCTGAATCTGAAAGATTACTTTATTTATTAATTTTATTTAGTAATGTTTGTTGATATAAAGGAGTGAAACGGGCCTATATGTTCAATTTTAATTACTTAAAGGGTGGGTCCATTACTTGTTGGGGGGTGGGGGGGATCCTTCTGTAACTTCCCAGGGGTTTTCCTTATGTATTCAAATCCGAACATGCAAACTATGTATGTTTTAGCCACAAGACTACATTCACAAAAACAGTGATTTTACCTCGCAGAACGCGGGAGTATACATACAACCCCACGTCAAAAAAATCTGAACTAACCATTTCAGTTATTTCCAAACTTAGCACAGCTAACTTTCTTGGCTAGTACTACCGTTCACATTATTCATAACCTTAATGATTAGCTTCGATTAGCTTACTTTGGAAACCTACGTCAGTGCTTTTTGTAACGGCTGAGTGGGTGGTTCCATTTAAAACAAAAGAAAAAGAACACAGATGGACCCACCTTTTAAGAAAACTGAGATTTATTTTTCCTCGACACTGGTCAAACTTTACGTTTATTTATATATATATATATATATATATATATGAATATGCTTATGGTCAGAAACGGCTTTTTAGGCTATGCTTAAAATTTCTGACATGCACGAACACAGTCTTGTAAAGTCACTTGCAGCATTGTGCACCATACTGTCTTGACAGTAAGACGCGCATATATTCTCACTCACACTGAATTAAATTGCTCAGAGGCGAGGACACCCGTAAATCCTGTCTGATGTGGGGTAGTGAACCTTGGCAGGTCCGTAAAACTCCCCTCTTAGAAAGTCACAGACACACACACACACACACAGTTTAAACACACATATAAACATACGCAGGACTACAGATTTACTGCCTGCTGTGCACCAAGCCCTTTTTCTTTCCTGCCCTCCCATTTGAATCAGTTGTGCCAAAGCAGAACGCTCTGCACATCACACTGTTCATCTACTGTCAAGTATTACCATCTGGTGTAGTGTTTGCTTCCCCAATTGCCCTTTAAGCAGAGAGACAAACACGCCAGAGTCTCTTCAGTTCCAGTCATTCTTAGATTTACGATATTTTATCTGATGCTCTTAACCCAGAGTGACATCACAGTTAGTGAGTAGGTAGCTGTTCAGCGAGTTGCACAGGAATGCTTCAACAGTTCACATGTGTTTTTCAAGGACACATTACCTGTTATGGGTGATTGAATGTAACCTTTGAGTTATGATTCTCTAAACGCAAAGCACCGCCACTCTGACATTTTAGGATCCGTGTACGTTAACGCATGACCTCTCACCACCTCCTCCGCACTCTGACCTCACAGACCATGGATGTGGTGGATGGCCGCCGCGCCCCCTTCCCTCCGCATCACTACAGCAGCAGTGGGGACACACGTGACACGGACACGCAGGCCCCTTCAAGTGGTGACTCCAGCCCGTCGCCCCGCCCCTGCAGCTCTGACCACGTACACTCTCCTGATGGAAGCCCGTGCTCTGCAGAGGAAATCGACAAAGGTGTGCCTTTTTTGTTTGACAGATGCAGCTTTAGAGGGGAACTCCACTGATTTTATACATGAAAAGTCTGTTTACAGGTCTTGAAGTGTGGATATCTGCAAGTGATGTCACTTGAGTCAGCATTGACAACAAGTTTTTGAAAATAAAAAAAAAAAATCTGGGGGTTAGAAAGAAGTGAGCTTCCCAGACCTCTGCAGCCCGCTCCTCATCTCTGCTTGACGCTGCATGAGCTGCTACTACTTTAGCATAACACACCTGATTCTCTGACCAAACTGTCAGCGGTTGAGTTGCCTTGTGGACAATGTAGGAGCCAAGTTTTAACAAGGAAGAAGAATGCGTGACATACAAACCACAATAGGAAAACAAGCAGTAAGAGCTGATCTGAGGTCCGCTGTCCACCTGACCTTTGAATCTCCCGTCATGGGCTAGATTTTCTAAAGCCTGAAAACAGAGCCATGAGGAGGTGCAGAAGTCTAGTTTTCTCTCAGAACACTTGAATTACAATACGCTGAAAGGTTATTATGGAATTTTTGCCCAATGATGCCAAAAACCTACTGCCTACTGCCACTTTAAGCAAAGTTCTTGTACGGCAGCTTGTGTTATAACATTTGAGAAGTTTGGCTTCTTTTGTTTAATGAAAAAAAAAAATGGTTTTGTAGAAAAGGATGTTTATATTGCATAAAGCATGGTACTGAAACAGTATTAATTTAGTGTCCGTACAGAAACTCGTATTGGGATGTGATACACAGCCCCTACTCAAAGCACATTGCAGTGTCTAATCAATAAGTCTTTTTTTTCCTTTTTCCCATGTTATATTCTTTACTGCATTTCCAGACATTTGCAGTTCTCCTCTCCCCAAGTTTGCCACATCTCCCAAACCTAACAACAGCTACATGTTCAAACGGGAACCTCCAGAGGGCTGTGAGAGGGTCAAAGTGTTTGAAGAGATGGTGTAAGTATTTTTTTTCATTTTACAATCTGTTTGTGGTTTTCTAAATGCACCCTGTGTGAGCACTGAGTGTACTGATTATTAAAAGAAAACAAAACAAAACAATAGATACAGTTTACTGTACTATTTCATGAATCCTGTTAGAGGATAGTACAAAGCCAACAAGCTTATTTGCATTGTGGGCGGCAGGGATGAGGGCAAAACAGCTGCGTAGGATAAACAACTTGCATTTAATCAAAACTGTCAAATGAATAGAAAATAACAAGCAAAAGTACTGAGCTGGACTTGTTTTGTCTTCAGGTCTGGCAAATCAAAAGGCTTCCCGCTCTTCTCGTGCCCTGACAAAAACAAGGTGAACTTCATTCCCAGGGGCTCTGCCTTCTGCCCTGTCAAACTCCTCTGCTCCTCCCTCTTCTCCCCCGTCATTCCCTCATCCTGCTCCTCCGCCAGCCCCGGTCTCCATGGCAACGACAGCCCAGGGCCTCAGGTGACCCCAACTCTGCCCACTGCACCACTAGCTACCTTTCCGGCCTCCGCTGACTGGAGCACCGACACAAGCACAGGCGTAAACACAGATAACCGCACAGATAGCCAGAGCCCCGACACAGATGGCGCAGCACAAGTACTCCTCACCAGCTAGTCCTCAGGTATTCATAACCGAACCACCTACGGCTGAAACTTTAAAGCTAGTCAGGTGGTAAGGCTATAAAACAAACAAAAAAAAAAACGAATAAAAAAATCCTTGCACTCCGTTAATCCTAACGTTAGCCAGCAGGGAGTGCCCAAGGTGTAGAAATGACAAACACAAAGTAGGATAATGGCACCAGCATTCCTGCTGCACAAGCTTGATTGTTTGGTCATTGTCCAGACTTAAGAGTGTGCTGACCTTGGGCACCGCCTCCCTTCACCCATCACTAACCTAGCCTTCTCTGTACCGTGACAACACCCATAACAAAAATAACTTTGCTTTCTTTTTCAAAAAAAAAAAATATATATATATATATTTACTGCTCAAATGATTGTGTTACGTTGCACTGGCAGTTTTATCAAGATAAAATGAAAAAGGAAAAAATCTTTCACAAGAGACAGCTATGGGGTATCAGAGAAACACATTCTACTCATGTTATCTAACCAGCTTTCTTGGCTGTTCGGTGTTCAGCGAGCTAACAGCTAAAGTACATATACGTAAGCTTTTTGACAGGATGGGAAATGCTTGATTCATGTATTTAGCATATCAGGATGTCTTACAGTCAGAACACATTGCCCCCACATTAACCACAGGGTTTGCACTTGTTAAGACATGGCTCAGAATGATACAGACCATGACCTATTTTTATTTGTTTATTTTAAAGTATTTGTAGCACAATGTCTTTGTGAAACCAGCAGTTGCTTGAGTGCTCCACCCAACAGGCTTACAAGCCGAGACATAGATCTGCTTTTCTAGTCTGATCACTATTAATTAGCTCAACACAAAAGGCAAATATCAGATGTTTTTCAGTGACCAAATAACCAGTAACAAAGCACACAACTTCCCCCGTTGCCTTGTTTTATTGCCCCACACTACACAGAACAATAACTCAGGTCATGTGGAATGTACTTGCTTGGACTATGTTGCCTTTCCCCAGTGTTCATGACTTTCTTCTACAGAAAGACTTTTGTCTTTTGCAGAAATGCTTAATTTTTTTTTTCCCTGGAGAGGGAATTTATGACGGACCGATTGGTGTCACATCTTGTGACAGATGACTTTTGCGTTAACCCGTTCAGGTTAGAGTTTCAGGTGCTATGACACATTCCAGAGATCGCCGTTGCATAGGTCAACCGTGAGTACTTGCGCGTAAGCGGAACTATAGCTACATAAGCTACACCCTCCCAAATTGAGAAGTTGACAGATATGTCGTTTGTTTCTCCCCTTTTGTTAAATATGTACCAAAGCAGGCCTGTCACATATTTTGGGACACAAGAGGAACCATTTTTTGTGCCAGAAGAAGAATGTTTATGTGCATTTCGTTAAGTTTATAAACAGTTCAGCGACATATAAACACTGGTTCATAGTGTTTCAAAACACAGGCGGTAATCGTTGAACCGAGCCTAAGCACTTACTTGGAAGTGAGATGATAATCACTATTTTTATTTTAGACCAATTTGTAAGTTAAAACAATCAGAACTTGAGTGTGCAATTGATTTTTTGTTTGAAGTAAAGCTACACTAACATTTTTTGTGGAACAGTTTTGCTCAATATATAGATCGAACCACATGTGCCCTAACGTTACCTGCACAAGTTGTATCTCCAGAAACATATTTAAAGATTAAAAAAAACAAAAAAAAAACATGACTGATTTAGACATGTTAGCGTTGAATGGGAGACATAAACTAGTAAATGTTTCATTCCAAAACTTTTTGTCTATTAAGCCACTTGCACACATAAATACAAATGTGAACAATATGCAACACATTCCACACATTAAGTTGAAATATGCTCTCCTGCTTGCAGCTACCAAGAGTTTCAATCATACAAATTTTGATTTTATTCATAAGCTCATTGTGCAGTGCAGTTGAGATGATTCAGTTCTCCTGTGTATTACGCATTTTTATGTAGATCTTGTGTGTGTGTGTTTTTCAATAAAGAAAACAAAAAAAAGTCTCCTTTTGAATTGGTATATAATCTTGTCAAAGGTCATGGTAAATGGACTTATATAGCGCTTTTCTAGTCTTCTGACCACTCAAAGCGCTTTACACTACATGTCAGTATTCACCCATTCACACACTGATGGCAGAGGCTACTAAGGTGCCAACTTTGCCCATCAGGATCTAATCTAAATACTCATTCACACACCTTCGGGAGCAATTTGGGGTTAAGTTTCTTGCTCAAGGACACATCGACATGTGACCTGGAGCAGCCGGGGATCGAACCACCGACCTTCCGATTGGTGGACAACCTGCTCTACCCTCCGAGCAACAGCCGCCCCAACAGCCGCCCCGTCATAGAAAGACACATCGACTAATAAGATCAGTATTCAGAAGCATGGCATTTATACACAAATAGGAGTCAAGGTAAGGCAATCGATGTATTTGGTTATGATTTTAAATATTAACAAATGTCACATGGCTTGAACATCAAAAATAACACAAGGCTAAGTTGCAGCAAAATTCACAATTAATATACATTATAAGGAATCAAATAATAAGTTATGATGAGGTTCTATATTGTTGATTTGTGATTAGATTAAGGCGTTTACTCTGACATTATGTTCAATTTATGCAGCATTGTAGTCAAAATCAGTATAACATGATTGTATTTTCATGAACTTTGCAGTTAGTTTGTCTCTGAAAACAATCCACTTAAAACTGCATATATTTCCCATGAAAGCCAATAACTGAGCTAAATAATGTCCAAATGATAAAAAATATATTGATGGAAAACCTCACACTAATACAAACGCATTGTTCATCAATCACACTTTTACTGGATAACATAAAACAAGGCATGCAACATGCAGTAATAAATAAATGATATATGTATTTTACTGGAATATATTCAAAAGGGGTACACTAATACAGCATGTAGCAAACACATTTAAAAGCATAAATCTTAAAAAAGGAAACCTCTTGGCTCTTTGTCACCTGTTCAAATGTGGTGTGAAATAGTTGCCAATATTTCTGATCAGTGCTTTAAGTGTTGAATAGATCGATGGCAGAAAAATGTGCAGTATATTTGTGAGTATTTCGCCGTGACTGCAGTAACTTTTACTCAACATGTTGCAGTATTTTGTAAACACTTGTTGCACTGTGATCTTTGTCATGTTTGCTTTCTTTCCGCTGTTTGTGTAGTTTTGCCTCTGTGCAGTCTCTTCAGTAATGAGAATCAGAAATAAATCATGAATGCTACTCGCGACTACAGATTTCCAAGGCAGCTAATGTCAAAGGCTTCTTGTTCCAAACTCACAACTGAGGTATCCACGCTAAACATTAAATGTTTAACCCAAAGTGAAAGAGCCAACGGGCTTAATAAGATTGTGTTGTAAATGGTTCTTTTCTTTCACAATGGAAAAGGACGAGAGCTGTTAGATGTTAGTGGGACACTTTACCGCAGCGTAATGCTGCCACCAAGAGAATAAAATCTGATCAGTATCTTGTGATAACAGGAACATTGGTGTTCTCTTGTTATAACGAAATATTTGTCTCGTTATAAGATGATTTAATAATATGTAATTTTAATATTACAACGTACCAGCCTTTTTTTTTTTGTTATAACGCATCTAGAGTATATTTTTACAATATATCATAGTGCAGTATGTCATTATAATAAGGGACATTTTACTCTATTTTTAATCACAAGAAAAAGATCCAACTATTGATTTTTTTTGTCCTAATTAATTTTTTATTGTATAATTTTCTGACCAACAGTCCACAACCCAAAGATATTCAGTTTACTACCACAGATGATAAAGAAATAGCAAATCCTCACAGATATTTGGCATTTTTGCTTGAAAAATGACTGAAATTACTTATTAATTATCACAATATTTGCTTGTTAATTTCGGTTGATTTTCATATTGATTGACTAATTGTTTCAGCTCTATATCTATCTGAAGTCTAAAGAGAAGACACTTGTTTTTGGCTGATGAGATTTTTTCTCTGGTCACATGTGAAAGCTACATTCTGCTGTACCCACCAACAAAGGTACCCATTTTCAGATCACCATGACACTGAGGAAGAACTATGCGTTGTGAAGTTCGTGCTCTGTGTCGGTTTTGCCGACCGCATCCGGATTGGAGAGGGGATCCAAGTCGGCAAACAGGTTGAACCACGCTGAGAGGTCTTTGGACGTCCCCGTTTTCTCTGTAAAATGAGTTGAGAAGGATAAATGTCTCAGACACGCTGCTAAAAATATCAATCCCTCCCTTTGTCCCCGTAAAAAGACTGCATGTGGCTGATATCCAAAATTATGAATGGAAACAAACCACAAATTCTTTGAATGTACCCATAAACACAGGTTTCAGTTGGATATGTCTCTTTGAATCTGTTTCTTTCATGTCTTTTCATCTGTTTTACTCGTTTGGCCTGGTCCTACCTTTCGCTGCTGGCTTAGAAGGATTCTGATTGGCTCCAGATGAGTGCTGCGTTGCCTGGGCGACGGGCTGTGTAATGCTCCCGGCCCAATCTGAAACGGAGACGCAGATTTTAGATTAATCGACTGGGGGACGCTTAACGTGCCAAAGCATCATCCAACAAATAAATCATCACACTCTTCTCACACACTTGCTGACGTGGAGGAATATATTGTGTAATAGACACACACAAACAGCAATAATCAAAAACGTTTATCATGGCAAAATCACATCTGACATTATTAGTGGTTTATTAGATACAGGCCAAATGTTGCAATTACAACTTTGAGGTCTTGTTTCAGGCAAATTTATTTTGCTTTTATCCTTTTGTGTATCGAGAAAATACAGTATGTAGCAACACTAAATGCCACCAGGGAGGACGCTGGAATGTGCTGTTGATATTGTATTTTCTAACAAACAATCTATGCTCCAAATAAAAACAAATGAGTCCAACAGGCTTAAAGGACCAAATAACCGTTTGAATCCTTTGGATATTTCAGTGCATTATGATGTTTCAGCTCCAGCCCCAGCATCCTCTGCAAATGTTACCCTTTGTTTTACCTCCCTTATTGACGTTTTCTGATGAGTCCTGATGTTAAAGCAGAAATCTTGAATGAATAAAGTGTTTTTTTTTAACAAGAAAATCCTTTTAGAAATGTTTTCAATTGTTTTATTTTAAAAGCTTTGAATGTGACGACAGCTTCAGGTCTTATTGGATGCATCTGAATGTGCTTGACACATGAGGATTTTGGGGGATTTTCCTCCTTGAAGATTTGTTGTAGCTTTGTTTTACATTCTTGGTCTCGAGCCATTTTACTTTCGATCTGGCTGTATGGTCAACATCAGTCATGTTCTTTGACTCTATGAACCAGATTCCTTCCAGGATTTGCTTGTTTTGGCCTCCAATCTTTAGGTTAAATGGAGGTCGTGAGCTGTGGTCTCTCTCTGCCCATGTGATGCTTATTGCAGGAGTGATCTGAGAACACCTATATGCTGTTCTTCCTGCAAGATCTTTGATAACGGCCAAAAACCTGGCCCCTTAACTTCTCAAGATCAGCCTCTTGAACAAGGTCCTTCCTGCCCAGTCACCCAGGCTAGTTTCATGCGCAGATCTTGAAAGTCTTCAGCGCTCTTTCCGTTTTAATATATAGTGGTTTAGTAACAGCAAGATGAATTTGAGTGTAGATCAGTAGGTCCAAGACAAATTTTGAGAGCACAGAGATAGACTTGTAATTAGTGTTGAGCATGCACCTGATGTTTTTCTTTCATGCTGTCAAAAGTTATTTTGCACTTACAAGTCACGGTCCCTGCCTGTGTGTGCTCCTACCTGCACTTACAGACGACTGACTACAGCTGGAATTGGCTTTATGCTCATTCAGTGCTTTAAAATTGTTCTATACTTTTCCAAGTTCTGTACATTCACACAGTCCTGATTGAATTCTGTTGACAGTTCTTGGGACTACATGTTGCGATTGTTTCTGCTCTGTGGTCTCGAAATTTGGACATCAGCTATAATACCAATTAAATTCAAGCAGATTGAGTATGTTTTGACAGCTTTTTAAAAAGGCAGAGATTGATCAGGCCCAAGTGTGCTTCGTTGACCAGCTGGACTCTCGGCCTCCTTTTCAAAACTCATCGCCATCCTGCCTGCCTCAGATCCCGTAGACCATATGCTTCTCCCAAACCTGTTCTCTTGACTTGAGTTGGAAAAAAACTCCAGACTTCTTTTTCTAGCACTTTCCTTATCGACTCAACACTGAGTCTCAACCATGCAGGGATTATTATAGTTTACTGTCACACTCATTCTGAACTACTAGCTCTGAGAAGTTCACAAGTTCAGACTTATTGTACTACACTGAAATGTTAGCTTTATAATTTCACCCAGGAAATACATACTGGAGATTTTCATGCCTTCATAGCTTTATAGTGGGGCTACTCTCAACCCTCCAAGCAGGAAACAGACAAAACCAAATCAACAAAACCAGACGAGGTGCTAGCAGCCAGTGCCAGGCCCAGATGAAATGGAAAGTAGTTGGCAATTACCTACGGGTAAGCAAATCTAATTGCCATGTTATTATAGCCTCCTTCTATTACACTGACAGACATGGGTTTGATAGATCGTTTTTAAAAGCTACTTTTCTCCCTGTGTGGAAATAGTTAGCTGCTTTTTTCCCCATTGTAGTTAATTTGTTTGCATTTGTTAATGCACTCATTCATGGAAAAACAATGTGACTTCAGGCATATTCATTTCACCTAAGTACTTAATTAAATTAGTATAATGGTGGCTAATTTAGATGTTTTAGTGAGAAGAGAATGGTGGAAACCTCATTATGATAGAAAAAGCTTAATGTAGTAGTAGTAGTGTGTTCTGACCTGGGAGGGAAGACTGCGGATTATTCAAGCTCTGGTCCAACAGCTGAGATGGTAGAAAGAAGGAGTTTTCCTCTTGCTGGGCGTCCGCCGGTCTACCTGACGCTGCGCTCGTTCCCTCCTCGGTGTCTCCAAACACTTCCGTCCACTCTCGAGAGAAGTCTCCGTCGTCCACAGACATAGTGCCCAGGATCTCGTTCAGTAAGGCCATGCTGTCCTTCTCCTCTCCCTCTAGCTCTGGATAGGCAGAGAGAGGATATTCATTCCCTAGAATGACCAGACAGAATGATCAGAGGACTTAAAACATTAATGCATAATTATATCCTAACAATACGGTAATGTTGCAGATGATATCCCCGTCATTTGGCGTCTCATTAATATTTTCCCAAAATCTATTCACATTGTTATTAAACTGTTCTCTGAGGTCATTCTGCATTGCTTAGCTTTTGTAAATGGGAGGTATAAAAGGTGTAAAAAGAATCCTTGATATTTCTAAATTAAAAGCAGAAACGATTAGTTGATTGGCAGAAAATTAATTGGCAACTATTTTGATAATCCTTTTTGAAGCAAAAATGACAAATTGACTGGTCCGAACTTCTCAAATATAAATATTTGCTTGTTTTCTTAGTCGTTATAGTCAATATCTTTGGATTTTGGACTGTTGGTCAAGCAACTTTATGATGTCACATTTGGCTCTGGGAACAAATTTTTCACTATTTTTGTAAATTTTATAGATTGATCAATTAATCAAGAAAATAATCAGCGGATGATTTGATTATGAAAATGGTTGTTAGTTGAAGTTTATTCCCATATTATAATAATACTGTAATAACATATCGTTGTCTTTTACCTTCTCTGGTCTTCTCGCTGGTGCTTTCATTTACTAGTGAGATGAGTCTGTAAATATGACAATCAGAAGATCAGTTTATTATTTTACGCCAACTGCACATAAAGCAGCAGGTGTGTAGAAATACTGTTTATATCCAGTTCAGACTGGTTAAGTGTTTATAAACATTCACCGTTTTCACTGTTGGCATGCACGTGTTTGGTCTACCTGCATGAGGAAAGATCAAGATGAGATAACTCACTGGTCGTCCGTGGTCTCGGCTTTCTTTCCATCTTCGGCCGCCGCTTTAATTTTCTTCTTCCCCTTTTTCTTAGCCAGCTTGTCCATGGGGCCTTGTAAGGTCTGAAAGAATAACCCAAGTCACTGATTATAGTTATTGGCTGATTCTCGAGATGTAGAACTACTTTGGCCGTGTGTCGAATTTAGATGTCATCTGTACAGGTCAAGAGGCTCTCTGACCTTAAGTGCGGAGAACTCATAATGCTGACAGCCCTTGAAGCTCTCATGAATGGCCGCCATAGTGTGGGACGTCTTCTCCCAGAAGTGCAAAAGTGTTGTCTGAAACAGAGGAACAAGCGGAGGCCACATAATCAGCCGGTCATGGTTAAAGATATTCACATCAGTTCCTTTGTCTCCTCGCGTGGTCCGACAGTTGAATCTCTTTGTTCTCTTCGTGTTTGTCTTCCTTCCTGGCTTAACCACATGTGGTAGAGCCATTGAAAACACCCTATTTAAGATCAATGAAGTGTATGCAAACCACTGGGATTTGTGTTATACCTGGTATGTGGTTAAAACGTGAGAGAGGAGGTTGCAGCGACTGGCTCCTAGCAGGTCAACCTTCTGGCAGACATCATTCTTCAGTTTGTCAAAGCTTGTTTTGGTAGTGCGCACCTGGGCCTGAACCTGAAATATACATAGATATAATGGATAAGAAAAGGTCCCAACTGAAGATAAGCACCCAGTATTATGTATCACACAGGTTTGAATGGTAAAATCAACAAACACTGAAGTTCACATTTGTAATAGTGTAAGCAGAATAGAAGATTTGCACAATATAGTTTGAATCAATGGACCAACATTTGATGGTGCGTTCTGCCCTCTAGTGGCAGTATTTTGAAACCGTTTATTCCTGCTTTGGGTCGCTTGTGTGCAGCAAATTAATGCTGAAACGATTAGTCAGTTACTGTTAGTTGATTATATTTTGAATTTCTATGTAATAACTGAATATCTTTGGGTATGAAGGAAGACATAGGAAGACGTCTCCTTCGGGCTCTGGGAGCATGTGATTGACATTTTCCGCTGTTTCCTGACGTTTTTTAGACCGAACATATAATTGAAAAGATAATTGACAGATTAATTAATGATAAAAAAAAATGTTGCAGCCCTACAGCAGATAGATTATGGGAGCAGTCATAATATTTTACATTTCTTCCACACTCTGTGTTGGCAGGTTTCTTACATTATTTCTGCTTTTATGTCGCTCTGGCCAGCAAAAAAACACTTGATATTGACTGTGGATTGCAAGCTGAGCAATAGCCATTCATTTAACAAAAGCATGATTAATTGGCAAACTAATATATTATATATTGTGTACAAATATAGTGCCTCGTAATTACCAGTGTACCAATGACATTTTTCCCAGAACACTAGAAAAGCACCGGTGCAAATAATAACCTTTTCGGAGAAATGGAAAAGGCAAAACTACACTTGTTATATTAGTTACACATGTGCTCTCTGTTTCAAAATGTCTGCTGTGAAAATGCCATTTTGTCTGTGATTCTGACTCCTGTACTGTGTGACGAACCTTGCGAAATTTCTCCATCTGTTTGTGAGTATCTGGATCCAGCTCCTGAGATACATCCTTCATCCAAAGCAGCGCTCCGCGGTACTCAGTCCTGGACTGCTCCATTCGGTTCACCGTCAGCCACGTGTCCGAGATCGCTCGATAGCGAAACGTTTCGACCTCCTGGTACAAACGGCACAGAGGGTTCCTCAGAGCCAATCTGTATAGGATGTAGTGTTAAATTAAGTTTGACATTATCATTACCACATTAGTTTTAGACATTACTAGACTGGCATAAACAATCTTGGCATTAAAACCCCTTTTGACCTTTTATAGTGCATAATACAGTCTGAAGAGCAATTTGAAGTCACAAAGGAAAATGCTCTTCCAGCCCCGGTAGGGCAGAAGCTTAAAAGTGTCTTGCAAAAAAAAAAAACTGTCAATAAAAAGCCCCTGGAAGAATCCGTTCAACCAACTCTTGTTTATCCCTCTCACTAAAGAAATATAGCAAACGCTAAACAAAGGATAAGTAGTGATATCTAGTCTTAATTTTGAGAAACACTAGCAGAAACAAAATCACTAGCAGAACATGGAGGCTATCAATCCTCTCTGCGATAATCACATTTGTTTACCTTTGCTTGCGATTATTTGCCAATATTCTACTGTATGGTATCATAGTAATATTTTATAATGTAACACTTAACTTTGGGCTGCACAATTAACCAAGATTTGATTGAAATCGCAATATTACCTACTGCAATTTTCAAATTGCAGGCGAATTGTGTGTCAAAATACCATTTTAAATTAAATATTGTGACTTAAGAAAACATCTTTGTTCGGTACAGATCCCTGCAAAAAAACACACCATACTCATTTTAATGTTTTTCTATGAAAATCAGAATAATGATGTAAAAATGATCATTCCCTTTAATATCACAAATGATATCGCATTTGCAATATCAGTCAAAATAATCGCAATTAGATATGTTTTCAAAATCGTTCAGCCCTAACTTAACTTGAGATTTATCAGTCATTATGTGTAGTTGTTTTGCCTAACTTTCATGTGCATTATGTGGATATTTCTTAAGGATGTGGCGTACATCTGTCATAAATACACTGATGTTATTTTGTAAGTTGCCTACCTTTGTTGGGAGGAGAAGCAGAGTGCTTTCCCAGTGGCCTGCATGATCTTTCCAGCCCTGGTTTTATCCTGCGAGCCCTGGGAGCGCAGGAAACGACCAAGCTCGTTCTCTTCTTGGGAAAGAACTGCATAGTTGAGATGGTAGTAACGGATGGATATTCATGTTTTTGTGAATAGTTAATAATGTCTCTTGAGATATAATATTTACATGCTACAACTCTTAAACAAAGCATTTAAAGGAACATTTTGCAGAGAAGTTTCAGTTGGTTGCAATCTGCAACCTCATCACTAGATGCCGCCAGATCGTACACACTGCACCTTTTCATGGAGCGCTGATATTTCTGGAATATGAACTTGCATTTGAATCGACTCTGTGGATAGTTCATACTTTTTTTTTGTTAATTTAGAGTTTCTTTTTCCACCAAATACTTACAGCAGATCCTCCTCTGGTACTGCTCGATGACCTTTAGCAGCTCCATGCATGTTCTCTGGATGGAGTGGAAGACCTGCAGAGTAGAAGGAAAACCAAATTCCTGATCATTGTGGAAGTTTTGTTGTGTAGTACCAGGTTTATTATAGTAAACGAAAACGAAAACAAGTCGTGAAAAACTAAATAAAAACTATATCCTTTAAGAAAAACTAAACTGAAACAATATTGCCTGGTTAAAAAAATCATTAAAATGAAATAAAAATAAACAGAAATTAATTTCAGTTTTAGTTTTTTAGTTATAATATATCACAACCGAAAACATGAAACAGCGTAAATTTCCTCTTGTGACATTGAACCACAGAAATTGAACAGATTTGACCTTCCAGGAGACGGCGCTATGCCGCAATTACTTCACATCCGACACTAAAGTAGTGCAAAGATTAAACATCATGGCTATTCATACACAGTTCTCCAACCATGCATTTTGTATCATGTAGCTACATACTTCTTAGACATTATAAAAACAAACTAAAACTACTGTAAAACTAAATGCATAAAAACTGAAACCAAACTAAAACTAGCAAACACACTCTGATAACTAACTAAAAACTAAAATACAATCAAAAGTCAAAACTAGAATAAAATAAAAAACAAATTCAAAATTCAATACTACTACTGTATAATAACCTTGTGTAGTACACTGCCTGAATATGCCGTGAGTTATTTTCAAGAAGACAAATAACAGATATCCAGTTGTCTATGTGATGCAGGTAAAAATAGAAGTGTTAAAATGTCACTTCAAAGCTTTAAAACACGAGCACTGATCTGGTATGTAAATATCCAGTTTATCGCAATGCTTATCGAGGCCCTGGCCTAAATTAAGGCTGCATTTTCCAGCTTTTATGAGGTATTGATTTTGGCCATTAAATTCACTTCACTCCTGAAATGGAGGCTTATGATGGGGGTTGCAGAAGGCAGCCTAATGTACGTTTTAAGCCTCAAGCAAACACTGGCACCGTGTGAATCAAAAAGCCATTTTAGTCACTGCCTGAGGGAAAGTATCTCCAGTGTTTGTTAATGTTCCTGTGATGCGACTGCGGCCTGACTTTTTCTTTTCCCTGAGTCACTTAACATGCAGTAAAAACGACTAAAAAGTTTCATATTCCTCCTCACCTCCAGCTTGCCGTCCAGATCTGCATCTGACGCCACCACATGTTCGTCCTCTTTCTTCCCGGTGACCTTGATGAGCGTCTGTTTGGTTTTCCAGTACTTCTGCTGGAACTTGTTCACCACAGATGAGTCTTGGCTTTGGATGAAGCGGTCCAGATAGTCTTGGGAGTAGCCACTGCAATGACACAGAGGTTGGACCATGTGTTGGTGACTGGTGCTTTCCTATAGGACGAACTGTATAAACTCATTGATTGGTGCGAAACTGAGCGTAAACACAGAGACGTAGTATATACTCACAAATTTCCTCCCTCCATTTTTTGAGATTACCTGTGGAGAAAGCAGAGCAATTTTAATACATACTGGATAACAGATGTAGTGAGAAATATGTAGCGGTGCCTGGGGACTAGTGTTGTAACACTACTTTTTTGACATTTTCCCATTTTTTTATCAAACAAAAGTCAGCAGAACGCTTATAGTTTTATAAATTACAGCTGTGTACAAATGTACATTACAGAAATTTGCACTTGGTGAAATGAGTTTTTTCATCCAAACCTCGTGAGTTGCAAATATTTAACTTATTTTGCCTATTAATTATGAATTTCTTAGTATAATTTTAACTAGATCCCATTTAGCGGTCAAATAATGCTGACTTGTTTGGTGAAGTTAAAGCTTGAGCAGAATACTTTCCCCCGCTGCTCCTTGCATCAGTGAGGTTTGATTCAAAGTTGTTCTCACTAGTTTTGTCTTTTAGTTTTATGGTTTTGAAACAACATACAACTTTTTGAGTATAAGTTACCAGTTCAGGGGACTCTCATGAGTTCACTGGAAGCAAAACCTCAGATCACCTAAATTCGACATCATCTACGGCACAAAATGTACCAAACTCTAAAGAGAAAATGGCCTGAGATTAGAGCTAATCAATATTACAACATTAATAAGAGTATTTTGTTGATATTGATACATCACAGAATGAAACATGCGTAATATATAGTATAATATAAAGCACATATAAAATAAGGAAACTGATTTTAATTGCAACAAGCTGTGTCCCATCTGTTGAAAAATCCCTATCCTGTTTAAAGCTCATTCAAATCCCAGCTGCCTGCCGGAACAAAAAAACAAGATCCTATTTCATCTGCTCCGACTACTAATTATTTTCAAAGCCTAGAGGGGCCTTCCACCAATATTAGTGACCTCCTTTATGTTTATTTAGAATTTGATGTTTTTTTATCTTCTATACAAATAAAGTTAATTGTAGTAATCATTGTTACATCATACAAAACTCTTAACTTTTGATAACTTTTTCACAACTTGTTTGGAGTCATTAATTTGGACATTTCTGTAAAATACCCACTGTATTATCCCTGCACCACTGTAAAGTTTCAGTGAAAGACGACCCAGGTGTATTAAACGCCTTCAGCGGTGGAAGAAGTATTCAGATCATTTACTGTACCTCAGTAAAAGTAGCAATACTACAGTGTAATAAATATACGTACATGTCCTGCATTCAAACTATTACTCAAGTCAAAGTATTCGCATCAAAATGTACTCAAAGTACCAAAAGTAAACAAACTCAATATGCAGAATGTCCCATTTCAGAATCATATATATTAACTTTATTCATTACAATTATTGATGCATTAATGTGTTTATCACTTTAATGTCGCAGTTAGTTAAGGCGGAGCTAATTTCAACTACTTTAATAAGTCTGGATATGTTAAAGGGACTGTTTGTAACTTCTTACACGTATAAATCAATCTGGGTCGGTGTCCCATGCGCGCTCACGTGTGGCTACGCTGTTCAGACTCAGACTCCAACACAAACTACACGGAAGCACCAAAACCGCAAAGTTCTAGCTAGTGAAGCCCGTCCCGTGAGACCTTCGTCTGGTTAACTAACATTACTGCCAAGCAGGTGAAATATAGAGTGATATTGTGGTTTTAGCTGACGTGTGTCGCCTCACTGTGTTGAGCGATGCTCGTTCATGTCTATGTAGAGCGAGCACAAGCGAGAGCAACAGGACGCTGACTTTCGTTGACTTAACGGCCACAGGTGTCGCTGTTAACAAGCAATTCTGATTTTTACAAACAGTCCCTTTAATGTGTAAGTTGATTTATATTTTGTATCAATAATCTAAATCTGTGAAGTAACTAGTAATTAATAGGTCTGCAACTAACGATTATTTTTATTATCAATTAATCTATCGATTTTTTTCTTCTTGATTAATCGATTAATCATTCGGTCTATAAAATGACAGAAAAAGAGTGAAAATGTCCACCACCAGTTTCTCATTATTAATTATTTTGTCGAAGATATTCAGTTAAATATGATTTAAAAACAGAGATGCAGGAGATCTCCATGTTTGTGATGCAGCATTTTCTGCCACTTTTGCATGTGAAATGACTTTAACGATTAATCGAATTAAAATAGTTTCCTGTCCATTAACTAATTGATTAGTCGACTAATTGATGCAGCTCTAGTATCTAATGTTGTCAAATAAATGTAGTGGAGTAAAGAGTACAATATTCCCCTTTGAAATGTAGTGGAGTAGAAGTATGAAGTAGATTAAAAGGGAAAGTACAAAGTTGTATTCAAGTACAGTTATTGAGTAAATGTACTTAGAAGCAAGAGGTGACTCAAACTGACTGACTGACATTAAGGTATGATAATAACTGACCTCTGTTTATATAAGAAGTCATAATAAGGTGTGTCTTATTCTACCAATCCATCCCAGCTGCTCTCAAGCATTAACCACAGAACATTTCGCCACCACAGTATAGTTTTTTTTGCTTTTAGAGGGAAGATTTAACACAAACACCACAAACATGTCTTCCAGAAGCACATCAGCTGCTGTCCATCGGATCAGAGAGGACATCATGAATAAATAATTATTTTACATCTGCAGCTCGTCACGACTCATTTTAATGAACGATGCGATAAACGCGACCCCTTTAATAACAAAGAAGACATGCATTGTGATGCATATGCACCTATAATGTGGATTAACCAGCGCATTATAGACATACTGTATATATATGTAGTACAATATACATCCGCACCGCACCAGAACAAACACACCGCCTGACTCACTGTGCGGAAACCAACCAAAGCATCGCCTCTTCGGAATAAAAACACAATATAAAATGCGCAAATATCAGAATAAAAGCTCAGTCTGTTGCACACCTACCTGATAACATGTATATATAAATATATATATAAAAAGCTCCTTATATTCCTCCCATCGTTGCTCGGTCTGCAGCTCTGGCTGTAGGCCCGCTGTATACTGTATGTGTGTGTGTGTGTGTGTACACTCACACACAGCTGCTCATTCACTGCTGCACGCAGCTGACTGACGTCATTCTGGGTGCGCATCACGTTCAGATGTTTGTCTCGTGCAAACAGATGTTACTGTATATTATGAGCATTAATTGCCTCGTGCATTAATGGAGTGTTTGTGTACCATTGTGCAAACTGGTTTCATGATCATAGACTAAAGGACAACAATGAAAAGTAGACATTAATAATAATGATTATACTACTACTACTACTACTACTACTAATAATAATAATAACTAGAATACCAATAATAAATAAATACATTTATAATAATGATTATACTACTACTAATACTACTACTAATAATAATAATAATAACAATAATAAATAAATTAATAATTAAATTAATAATCTTTATTTATACATCACTTTTCAAAAACAAAGTGTGTTTACATGGCACAACCATGATTAAAACATTTCAAGACTGCAATGAGGCAAATACAATCAGACAGTTAAAATAATACAAAATTCAAAATTAAAGACCCAGTAAGGGTTTGTTTTTGTTTGTTGTTGTTTTTTTTACTATAAAATTATAGATAAGATGAAATAACCCTTTATTGATCTCAAGAGGGGGAATTCAGGGTGTTACAACAGCACAAAGGACAGAAATAAGTATAGAGAAAGTACAAAAATGGTGTGATTAGTAGCAGCAAAGTCAGTAGGGGATAGTATATGTAAACAGCGTTCACCAGTAATAATACTATGTTAATATAGAAGCATGATATAAATATAATAGTATAATGTAATTTAACAGTATC